>JARGYO010003984.1:0-40731 GCA_029206835.1 Rana muscosa | reverse complement strand
AGCAGACGGGCAGCGAGGTACTGGAAAAGGTTCAAGATTCAAATTGCCTCTTCTCTTCTTGTCGAAGAACTTTTTATTATCTGCCTGGGTCTTGGAGATTGTATCCTGCAGTAATTGGTAGTTGGAGTTAAGGAAGTTCAACCTGTCTTGTACGGCAGGTACAGAAGAATCAATAGGCAGCTCAGGCAAGAAGAAGGATGGTATCCATAATTGGCGAAAAAAGGTGACTGTTTGGTTGCCGAATGGGTGGAATTATTGTATGAAAATTCCGCGAGTGGGAGAAGTGATAGCCAGTCATCCTGCGCAAAAGAAGAAAAGCATCGTAGGTACTGTTCAAGGGTTTGATTGACCCTTTCAGTCTGTCCATTAGTTTTGTTGGTGATAAGCTGTGGAGAGGCGGACTTCAATGTTCAAAGTTTCACATAAGGCCCTCCAAAATCTAGAAGTGAACTGCACCCCTCGATCAGAAACTATGCTGTCAGGGATGCCATGCAACCTTACAATCTCCTTGATAAAAGTTGAGGCAGTCTCCGGGGCAGAAGGAGTTCCTTGCACAGGTACAAAGTGGGCCATTTTGGTCAAACGATCAACCACAACGAAAATGGTAGTGAAGTCTTCAGATGGGGGGAAGTTCTACTATAAAATCCATGGAGATCATGCTCCATGGTTTCTCAGGTACAGGAAGGGGCTCAAGTAGACCCAAGTTCTGGCTCTGTCTGTCTTATTCCGAAGGCATGAAATACAAGATCTTACATATTTCTTGCAGTCGTGCATCAAGTTTGGCCACCAGAATGTACGGGAGATCAAATTAGCCGTCTTGTGAATCCCAAAGTGACCCGCTCTTGTAACTTCTGCACAATATTTGAGAGCGCAGAAATAGTTTGGTAAATGTCCTTCGGTGGAGAGGCCTCCCTTCCAGACTCCATCACTGGCTGACTGGTACTGTCACGTACCTGGTAGGAGTCTGGAATGACGAGGTCGGCCTCCCTTGTATCTCCAACCCAAGCCCCACTGAGGATGGGACAGACCTAGGGTGAGGAGTTACACGAGAGCCTGTAGTTGCGTGCAGAACTTGTCAGCTGAGTTGCAGACGTGGAGATGCAGGGCAGAGCATCTGGTAAGGAACTGGACTCAGGAAAGCTGGTAGGATGGACAGCTAGCACAGGCACTGGAGACAGCGTTAAGCCAAGCAGGAGGCTGGTGCAGGATCACAAGGGTGGCCGGGTTCGGTAGCAGACGGGCAGCGAGGGTACTGGAAAAGGCCCCAAAAATCTTGGGCCAAGCTTCCTCGAGGGGCAACTTAGTTTCAAGTTCGCTGTGGAAAGCCAGACCTTATCTCCAGGTTCAAGATTCAAATTGCCTCTTCTCTTCTTGTCGAAGAACTTTTTATTATCTGCCTGGGTCTTGGAGATTGTATCCTGCAGTAATTGGTAGTTGGAGTTAAGGAAGTTCAACCTGTCTTGTACGGCAGGTACAGAAGAATCAATAGGCAGCTCAGGCAAGAAAGAAGGATGGTATCCATAATTGGCGAAAAAAGGTGACTGTTTGGTTGCCGAATGGGTGGAATTATTGTATGAAAATTCCGCGAGTGGGAGAAGTGATAGCCAGTCATCCTGTGCAAAAGAAGAAAAGCATCGTAGGTACTGTTCAAGGGTTTGATTGACCCTTTCAGTCTGTCCATTAGTTTGTGGGTGATAAGCTGTGGAGAGGCGGAGTTCATGTTCAAAGTTTCACATAAGGCCCTCCAAAATCTAGAAGTGAACTGCACCCCTCGATCAGAAACTATGCTGTCAGGGATGCCATGCAACCTTACAATCTCCTTGATAAAAGTTGAGGCAGTCTCCGGGGCAGAAGGAGTTCCTTGCAGAGGTACAAAGTGGGCCATTTTGGTCAAACGATCAACCACAACGAAAATGGTAGTGAAGTCTTCAGATGGGGGAAGTTCTACTATAAAATCCATGGAGATCATGCTCCATGGTTTCTCAGGTACAGGAAGGGGCTCAAGGCAGTCTCCGGGGCAGAAGGAGTTCCTTGCAGAGGTACAAAGTGGGCCATTTTGGTCAAAACGAACAACCACAACGAAAATGGTAGTGAAGTCTTCAGATGGGGGAAGTTCTACTATAAAATCCATGGAGATCATGCTCCATGGTTTCTCAGGTACAGGAAGGGGGCTCAAGTAGACCCCAAGTTCTGGCTCTGTCTGTCTTATTCGAAGGCATGAAATACAAGATCTTACATATTTCTTGCAGTCGTTCTTCAAGTTTGGCCACCAGAATGTACGGGAGATCGAATTAGCCGACTTGTGAATCCCAAAGTGACCCGCTAGGGGATGATCATGACATCGCCCTAGGACGGCAACTCTGAAACTGTTCTGGGATAAAGATTTGCCTCTTTGACAAATAGGCCTCTTAGTACAGGCCATCCCTTAGTTGAAGAGCCAGGTCCTTGGAAGGCGGTTGGTCTTCCACATATTTTCTTATATGTGACATCAGATCCGCCTGAAGAAGTAAAAAATTATTGGCTGGTAAAATAGTATCAGGTTCCGAGGATACAACTGGATCACTGAACATGCGGGACAAGGCATCTGGTTTCCCGTTCTTTGAGCCAGGACGGTAGGTTATATGAAACATGAAACGAGAGAAAAAAAGTGCCCATCTTGCCTGCCGAGGTCTTAGGCGTTTAGCTGTCTTCAAATACTCAAGATTCTTGTGATCTGTAAGATAAGAATTGGGGTGAGAAGCTCCCTCCAAAAGGTAACGCCATTCTTCAAGAGCGGCCTTGATAGCCAGTCGCTCTCGGTCACCAACATCATAATTCCTTTCGGAAGGATTTAATTTTTTAGAGAAGAAGGCCACAGGGGTGGAGCAATGATTTGGGCCCCTTGGCGTTGGGAAATAATAGCCTCAACTGCATTTTCCGAGGCGTCTACCTCCCAAAACATAAGCTAAGGAGGGATAGGGATGTTTCAAGATGGGAGCTGAGGTGAATAAGGCTTTCAACTGTTCAAAACGCTGTCTGAGCCTCTGGGGGTCCATCGAAAGGGAACATGCTGTTTCGTTAGCTGAGTAATGGGAGTGATGATGCCAGAAAAGTCCTTATAAATGTTCTATAAAAGTTAGCAAACCCCACGAACCTCTGTACAGCTTTTCTGTCAGTAGGAGCAGACCATTCCAAGACAGAAGCGACTTTCTAAGGGTCCATGGAGATTCCTTCGGCGGAGATGACAAGCCCTAGGAAATGCACTACTTGCTTTTCAAAGTCGCATTTTTCAGCCTTTGCGTAAAGTCAGTGTTCCCGCAATCGAGCTAATACCTTTTTTACATGAGTCCGATGGGATTCTAAAGTTTCAGAGAATACAAGGATGTCATCCAGATACACGATGACGAATAAAATCAAGAAAGTCCCGAAAAAAATCGTTTACCAGATGCTGGAATGTGGCTGGAGCATTGCAGAGCCCGAATGGCATGACTAAATACTCAAAGTGGCCAAAACGTGTCCGGAAGGCCGTCTTCCATTCGTCTCCCCTCCTGATTCTGACAAGATTATAGGCACCCCTCAAGTCCAGTTTGGAGAACACTCGTGCCCCTCGCAGCCTCTGGAATAGTTCGGGAATCAGAGGAAGAGGGTTCCGATTCTTGACAGTGACCCTGTTAAGGTCACGATAGTCCACACAGGGCCTCAAGGTGTGGTCTTTTTTCTCAACGAAGAAAATACCGGCTCCTGCTGGTGAAGTGGAAGGCCGAATGAACTGCTTTTCAAGGCTCTCGTCGATATAGGTACGCAGGGCTTCCAATTCAGGCTCAGAGAGAGGGTAAATCCGACCAAACGGGATCTCGGCTCCCGGTAGAAGTTCAATGGGGCAATCGTAAGTTCTATGAGGTGGAAGAGTGTCTGCACCCTTTTTATTAAGACGTCCAGAAATTCGTGATAAGCAACCGGATCAGTTTAGAGGCTTCATGGTTAGGGTGGATACCCAGGAGGTGCGTGGAGTTGACAGTTCCTCCCAAGAGGCAGTGCGTCTGGCAGTAGTTGGACGAAAAAGAGATATCTCCGGTAAGCCAGTCAACGTGAGGGTTGTGTGCCTTCAACCATGGAATGCCGAGGATAACGGGAAACATGGGAGAAGCTATGACATCCAAACGGAGGAGTTCGCTATGGCCTGAAGAAGTCTGGCAGAGAATAGGCAAGGTCCCCTGAGTAACCGGGCCTGATTAATACCGGAGCCGTCAGCCAGTATGGACATGGAACCCTTGCCTCTTGGTACCCAAGGGCAGCTGCTGAAGAGAAGCAAATGCAGAGTCCACAAAACAGCTGCAGGCCCCAGAGTCTATGATTGCAAGTACTGAAACCGTCTTTTCGGGGAGCTGAAGCTTGATGGGAAGAGAGACATGTGACTGATCCTTCCCAGGGAGATGCATCACAAGAGGCTGACGGAAAGAGATCCTGCAGGTCTCTGCCGGACAAGTTCGTATGAAGTGGCCAACCTCCCGCAGTAGAGACACAGACTGCCTTGGACTCGACGTAGACGTTCAGCAGGAGAAAGAGGGTAACCTACGAAAACTGCTGTGAGGTGCCTTATGCTGTTCCCTCCTTCTGGGGGAAGGAACAGGTAGAGGAGCAGGGGCGGCTGGCCTTGAAACCACAGAAAGAGTCCCTTTAGATTTTTCCGATTGCCTTTCTCGAAACCGCCGATCGATCTGAATAGTTAAATTTATCAGATCTTCCAGGGACGCGGGTAATTCCCACTCTGGCAAGTTCATCTTTTACGGTGTCAGAAAGTCCTAGACGGAACTGGTGACGAAGTGCAGAGTGATTCCATTGGTATCTGCGCTCCAAACACGAAAGTCAGTTACGTAATCTTCAACAGGCCTTGGCCCTTGCTGTAATTTGTCAAGCATGGATTCGGCAGTTTGCTGGGAAAAGGGGTCAGTGGTCAGGGGTCAGGAGGCTGGTGCAGGATCACAAGGGTGGCCGGGTTCGGTAGCAGACGGGCAGCGAGGGTACTGTAAAAGGTTCAAGATTCAAATTGCCTCTTCTCTTCTTGTCGAATAACTTTTTATTATCTGCCTGGGTCTTGGAGATTGTATTCTACAGTAATTGGTAGTTGGAGTTAAGGAAGTTCAACCTGTCTTGTACGGCAGGTACAGAAGAATCAATAGGCAGCTCAGGCAAGAAAGAAGGATGTATCCATAATTGACGAAAAAAGGTGACTGTTTGGTTGCCGAATGGGTGGAATTATTGTATGAAAATTCCGCGAGTGGGAGAAGTGATAGCCAGTCATCCTGCGCAAAAGAAGAAAAGCATCGTAGGTACTGTTCAAGGGTTTGATTGACCCTTTCAGTCTGTCCATTAGTTTGTGGGTGATAAGCTGGCCACTAGAATGTACGGGAGATCAAATTAGCCGTCTTGTGAATCCCAAAGTGACCCGCTCTTGTAACTTCTGCACAATATTTGAGAGCGCAGAAATAGTTTGGTAAATGTCCTTCGGTGGAGAGGGCCTCCCTTCCAGACTCCATCTCTGGCTGACTGGTACTGTCACGTACTGGTAGGAGTCTGGAATGACGAGGTCGGCCTCCCTTGTATCTCCAACCCAAGCCCCACTGAGGATGGGACAGACCTAGGGTGAGGAGTTACACGAGTGCCTGTAGTTGCGTGCAGAACTTGTCAGCTGAGTTGCAGACGTGGAGATCCAGGCAGAGCATCTGGTAAGGAACTGGACTCAGGAAAAGCTGGTAGGATGGACAGCTAGCACAGGCACTGGAGACAGCGTTAAGCCAAGCAGGAGGCTGGTGCAGGATCACAAGGGTGGCCGGGTTCGGTAGCAGACGGGCAGCGATGGTACTGGAAAAGGTTCAAGATTCAAATTGCCTCTTCTCTTCTTGTCGAAGAACTTTTTATTATCTGCCTGGGTCTTGGAGATTGTATCCTGCAGTAATTGGTAGTTGGAGTTAAGGAAGTTCAACGTGTATCTGGATGACATCCTTGTATTCTCTGAAACTTTAGAATCCCATCGGACTCATGTAAAAAAGCTATTAGCTCGATTGCGGGAACACCGACTTTAAGCAAAGGCTGAGAAATGCGATTTTGAAAAGCAAGTTGTGCATTTCCTAGGGCTTGTCATCTCCGCCGAGAGAATCTCCATAGACCCTCAGAAAGTCGCTTCTGTCTTGGAATGGCCTGCTCCTACTGACAGAAAAGCTGTACAGAGGTTCGTGGGGTTTGCTAACCCTGGGAAGGATCAGTCACATGTCTCTCTTCCCATCAAGCTTCAGCTCCCCGAAAGACGGTTTCAGTACTTGCAATCATAGACCTCTGGGGCCTGCAGCTGTTTTGTGGACTCTGCATTTGCTTCTCTTCAGCAGCTGCCCTTGGGTACCAAGAGGCAAGGGTTCCATGTCCATCTGGCTGACGGCTCCGGTATTAAATCAGGCCCGGTTACTCAAGAGACCTTGCCTATTCTCTGCCAGACTTCTTCAGGCCATAGCGAACTCCTCCGTTTGGATGTCATAGCTTCTCCCATGTTTCCCGTTATCCTCGGCATTCCATGGTTGAAGGCACAACAACCCTCACGTTGACTGGCATAACGGAGATATATATTTTTTTCGTCCAACTACTGCCAGACGCACTGCCTCTTGGGAGGAACTGTCAACTCCACGCCCCTCCTGGGTATCCACCCTGACCATGAAGCCTCTAAACTGATCCCGGTTGCTTACCACGAATTTCTGGACGTCTTTAATAAAAAGGGTGCAGACACTCTTCCACCTCATAGAACTTACGATTGCCCCATTGAACTTCTACCGGGAGCCGAGATCCCGTTTGGTCGGATTTACCCTCTCTCTGAGCCTGAATTGGAAGCCCTGCGTACCTATATCGACGAGAGCCTTGAAAAGCAGTTCATTCGGCCTTCCACTTCACCAGCAGGAGCCGGTATTTTCATTTCGATTGAGAAAAAAGACCACACCTTGAGGCCCTGTGTGGACTATCGTGACCTTAACAGGGTCACTGTCAAGAATCGGAACCCTCTTCCTCTGATTCCCGAACTATTCCAGAGGCTGCGAGGGGCACGAGTGTTCTCCAAACTGGACTTGAGGGGTGCCTATAATCTTGTCAGAATCAGGGAGGGAGGACGAATGGAAGACGGCCTTCCGGACACGCTTTGGCCACTTTGAGTATTTAGTCATGCCATTCGGGCCTCTGCAATGCTCCAGCCACATTCCAGCATCTGGTAAACGATGTTTTTCGGGACTTTCTTGATTTATTCGTCATCGTGTATCTGGATGACATCCTTGTATTCTCTGAAACTTTAGAATCCCATCGGGACTCATGTAAAAAAGGTATTAGCTCGATTGCGGGAACACCGACTTTAAGCAAAGGCTGAGAAATGCGATTTTGAAAAGCAAATTGTGCATTTCCTAGGGCTTGTCATCTCCGCCGAGGGAATCTCCATAGACCCTCAGAAAGTCGCTTCTGTCTTGGAATGGCCTGCTCCTACTGACAGAAAAGCTGTACAGAGGTTCGTGGGGTTTGCTAACCCTGGGAAGGATCAGTCACATGTCTCTCTTCCCATCAAGCTTCAGCTCCCCGAAAAGACGGTTTCAGTACTTGCAATCATAGACTCTGGGGCCTGCAGCTGTTTTGTGGACTCTGCATTTGCTTCTCTTCAGCAGCTGCCCTTGGGTACCAAGAGGCAAGGGTTCCATGTCCATCTGGCTGACGGCTCCGGTATTAAATCAGGCCCGGTTACTCAAGAGACCTTGCCTATTCTCTGCCAGACTTCTTCAGGCCATAGCGAACTCCTCCGTTTGGATGTCATAGCTTCTCCCATGTTTCCCGTTATCCTCGGCATTCCATGGTTGAAGGCACACAACCCTCACGTTGACTGGCTTACCGGAGATATATATTTTTTTCGTCCAACTACTGCCAGACGCACTGCCTCTTGGGGAGGAACTGTCAACTCCACGCCCCTCCTGGGTATCCACCCTGACCATGAAGCCTCTAAACTGATCCCGGTTGCTTACCACGAATTTCTGGACGTCTTTAATAAAAAGGGTGCAGACACTCTTCACACCTCATAGAACTTACGATTGCCCCATTGAACTTCTACCGGGAGCCGAGATCCCGTTTGGTCGGATTTACCCTCTCTCTGAGCCTGAATTGGAAGCCCTGCGTACCTATATCGACGAGAGCCTTGAAAAGCAGTTCATTCGGCCTTCCACTTCACCAGCAGGAGCCGGGTATTTTCTTCGTTGAGAAAAAAGACCACACCTTGAGGCCCTGTGTGGACTATCGTGACCTTAACAGGGTCTCTGTCAAGAATCGGTACCCCTCTTCCTCTGATTCCCGAACTATTCCAGAGGCTGCGAGGGGCACGAGTGTTCTCCAAACTGGACTTGAGGGGTGCCTATAATCTTGTCAGAATCAGGGAGGGAGACGAATGAAGACGGCCTTCCGGACACGTTTTGGCCACTTTGAGTATTTAGTCATGCCATTCGGGCTCTGCAATGCTCCAGCCACATTCCAGCATCTGGTAAACGATTTTTTTTCGGGACTTTCTTGATTATTCGTCATCGTGTATCTGGATGACATCCTTGTATTCTCTGAAACTTTAGAATCCCATCGGACTCATGTAAAAAAAGGTATTAGCTCGATTGCGGGAACACTGACTTTACGCAAAGGCCTGAAAAATGCGACTTTGAAAAGCAAGTTGTGCATTTCCTAGGGCTTGTCATCTCCGCCGAAGGAATCTCCATGGACCCTTAGAAAGTCGCTTCTGTCTTGGAATGGTCTGCTCCTACTGACAGAAAAGCTGTACAGAGGTTCATGGGGTTTGCTAACTTTTATAGAACATTTATTAAGGACTTTTCTGGCATCATCACTCCCATTACTCAGCTAACGAAACAGCATGTTCCCTTTCGATGGACCCCAGAGGCTCAGACAGCGTTTGAACAGTTGAAAGCCTTATTCACCTCAGCTCCCATCTTGAAACATCCCGATCCCTCCTTAGCTTATGTTTTGGAGGTAGACGCCTCGGAAAATGCAGTTGAGGCTATTATTTCCCAACGCCAAGGGCCCAAATCATTGCTCCACCCTGTGGCCTTCTTCTCTAAAAAATTAAATTCTTCCGAAGGGAATTATGATGTTGGTGACCGAGAGCTACTGGCTATCAAGGCCGCTCTTGAAGAATGGCGTTACCTTTTGGAGGGAGCTTCTCACCCAATTCTTATCTTCACAGATCACAAGAATCTTGAGTATTTGAATACAGCTAAACGCCTAAGACCTCGGCAGGCAAGATGGGCACTTTTTTTCTCTCGTTTCATGTTTCATATAACCTACCGTCCTGGCTCAAAGAACGGGAAACCAGATGCCTTGTCCCGCATGTTCAGTGATCCAGTTGTATCCTCGGAACCTGATACTATTTTACCAGCCAATAATTTTTTACTTCTTCAGGCGGATCTGATGTCACATATAAGAAAATATGTGGAAGACCAACCGCCTTCCAAGGACCTGGCTCTTCAACTAAGGGATGGCCTGTACTAAGAGGCCTATTTGTCTAAGAGGCAAATCTTTATCCCAGAACAGTTCAGAGTTGCCGTCCTAGGGCGATGTCATGATCATCCCCTAGCGGGTCACTTTGGGATTCACAAGACGGCTAATTCGATCTCCCGTACATTCTGGTGGCCAAACTTGAAGAACGACTGCAAGAAATATGTAAGATCTTGTATTTCATGCCTTCGGAATAAGACAGACAGAGCCAGAACTTGGGGTCTACTTGAGCCCCTTCCTGTACCTGAGAAACCATGGAGCATGATCTCCATGGATTTTATAGTAGAACTTCCCCCATCTGAAGACTTCACTACCATTTTCGTTGTGGTTGTTCGTTTGACCAAAATGGCCCACTTTGTACCTCTGCAAGGAACTCCTTCTGCCCCGGAGACTGCCTCAACTTTTATCAAGGAGATTGTAAGGTTGCATGGCATCCCTGACAGCATAGTTTCTGACCGAGGGGTGCAGTTCACTTCTAGATTTTGGAGGGCCTTATGTGAAACTTTGAACATTGAACTCCGCCTCTCCACAGCTTATCACCCACAAACTAATAGACAGACTGAAAGGGTCAATCAAACCCTTGAACAGTACCTACGATGCTTTTCTTCTTTTGCACAGGATGACTGGCTATCACTTCTTCCACTCGCGGAATTTTCATACAATAATTCCACCCATTCGGCAACCAAACAGTCACCTTTTTCCGCCAATTATGGATACCATCCTTCTTTCTTGCCTGAGCTGCCTATTGATTCTTCTGTACCTGCCGTACAAGACAGGTTGAACTTCCTTAACTCCAACTACCAATTACTGCAGGATACAATCTCCAAGACCCAGGCAGATAATAAAAAGTTCTTCGACAAGAAGTGAAGAGGCAATTTGAATCTTGAACCTGGAGATAAGGTCTGGCTTTCCACAGCGAACTTGAAACTAAGTTGCCCCTCGAGGAAGCTTGGCCCAAGATTTTTGGGGCCTTTTCCAGTACCTCGCTGCCCGTCTGCTACCGAACCCGGCCACCCTTGTGATCCTGCACCAGCCTCCTGCTTGGCTTAACGCTGTCTCCAGTGCCTGTGCTAGCTGTCCATCCTACCAGCTTTCCTGAGTCCAGTTCCTTACCAGATGCTCTGCCTGCATCTCCACGTCTGCAACTCAGCTGACAAGTTCTGCACGCAACTACAGGCTCTCGTGTAACTCCTCACCCTAGGTGTGTCCCATCCTCAGTGGGGCTTGGGTTGGAGATACAAGGGAGGCCGACCTCGTCATTCCAGACTCCTACCAGGTACGTGACAGTACCAGTCAGCCAGAGATGGAGTCTGGAAGGGAGGCCTCTCCACCGAAGGACATTTACCAAACTATTTCTGCGCTCTCAAATATTGTGCAGAAGTTACAAGAGCGGGTCACTTTGGGATTCACAAGACGGCTAATTTGATCTCCCGTACATTCTGGTGGCCAAACTTGATGAACGACTGCATGAAATATGTAAGATCTTGTATTTCATGCCTTCGGAATAAGACAGACAGAGCCAGAACTTGGGGTCTACTTGAGCCCCTTCCTGTACCTGAGAAACCATGGAGCATGATCTCCATGGATTTTATAGTAGAACTTCCCCCATCTGAAGACTTCACTACCATTTTCGTTGTGGTTGATCGTTTGACCAAAATGGCCCACTTTGTACCTCTGCAAGGAACTCCTTCTGCCCCGGAGACTGCCTCAACTTTTATCAAGGAGATTGTAAGGTTGCATGGCATCCCTGACAGCATAGTTTCTGATCGAGGGGTGCAATTCACTTCTAGATTTTGGAGGGCCTTATGTGAAACTTTGAACATTGAACTCCGCCTCTCCACAGCTTATCACCAACAAACTAATGGACAGACTGAAAGGGTCAATCAAACCCTTGAACAGTACCTACGATGCTTTTCTTCTTTTGCGCAGGATGACTGGCTATCACTTCTCCCACTCGCGGAATTTTCATACAATAATTCCACCCATTCGGCAACCAAACAGTCACCTTTTTTCGCCAATTATGGATACCATCCTTCTTTCTTGCCTGAGCTGCCTATTGATTCTTCTGTACCTGCCGTACAAGACAAGTTGAACTTCCTTAACTCCAACTACCAATTACTGCAGGATACAATCTCCAAGACCCAGGCAGATAATAAAAAGTTCTTCGACAAGAAGAGAAGAGGCAATTTGAATCTTGAACCTTTTCCAGTACCTCGCTGCCCGTCTGCTACCGAACCCGGCCACCCTTGTGATCCTGCACCAGCCTCCTGCTTGGCTTAACGCTGTCTCCAGTGCCTGTGCTAGCTGTCCATCCTACCAGCTTTCCTGAGTCCAGTTCCTTACCAGATGCTCTGCCTGCATCTCCACGTCTGCAACTCAGCTGAAAAGTTCTGCACGCAACTACAGGCACTCGTGTAACTCCTCACCCTAGGTCTGTCCCATCCTCAGTGGGGCTTGGGTTGGAGATACAAGGGAGGCCGACCCCGTCATTCCAGACTCCTACCAGGTACGTGACAGTACCAGTCAGCCAGAGATGGAGTCTGGAAGGGAGGCCTCTCCACCGAAGGACATTTACCAAACTATTTCTGCGCTCTCAAATATTGTGCAGAAGTTACAAGAGCGGGTCACTTTGGGATTCACAAGACGGCTAATTTGATCTCCCGTACATTCTGGTGGCCAAATTTGATGAACGACTGCAAGAAATATGTAAGATCTTGTATTTCATGCCTTCGGAATAAGACAGACAGAGCCAGAACTTGGGGTTTACTTGAGCCCCTTCCTGTACCTGAGAAACCATGGAGCATGATCTCCATGGATTTTATAGTAGAACTTCCCCCATCTGAAGACTTCACTACCATTTTCGTTGTGGTTGATCGTTTGACCAAAATGGCCCACTTTGTACCTCTGCAAGGAACTCCTTCTGCCCCGGAGACTGCCTCAACTTTTATCAAGGAGATTGTAAGGTTGCATGGCATCCCTGACAGCATAGTTTCTGATCGAGGGGTGCAGTTCACTTCTAGATTTTGGAGGGCCTTATGTGAAACTTTGAACATTGAACTACGCCTCTCCACAGCTTATCACCCACAAACTAATGGACAGACTGAAAGGGTCAATCAAACCCTTGAACAGTACCTACGATGCTTTTCTTCTTTTGCACAGGATGACTGGCTATCACTTCTCCCACTCGCGGAATTTTCATACAATAATTCCACCCATTCGGCAACCAAACAGTCACCTTTTTTCGTCAATTATGGATACCATCCTTCTTTCTCGCCTGAGCTGCCTATTGATTCTTCTGTACCTGCCGTACAAGACAGGTTGAACTTCCTTAACTCCAACTACCAATTACTGCAGGATACAATCTCCAAGACCCAGGCAGATAATAAAAAGTTCTTCGACAAGAAGAGAAGAGGCAATTTGAATCTTGAACCTTTTCCAGTACCTCGCTGCCCGTCTGCTACCGAACCCGGCCACCCTTGTGATCCTGCACCAGCCTCCTGACCCCTGACCACTGACCCCTTTTCCCAGCAAACTGCCGAATCCATGCTTGACAAATTACAGCAAGGGCCAAGGCCTGTTGAAGAATACGTAACTGACTTTCATGTTTGGAGCGCAGATACCCAATGGAATCACTCTGCACTTCGTCACCAGTTCCGTCTAGGACTTTCTGACACCGTAAAAGATGAACTTGCCAGAGTGGGAATACCCGCGTCCCTGGAAGATCTGATAAATTTAACTATTCAGATCGATCGGCGGTTTCGAGAAAGGCAATCGGAAAAATCTAAAGGGACTCTTTCTGTGGTTTCAAGGCCAGCCGCCCCTGCTCCTCCACCTGTTCCTTCCCCCAGAAGGAGGGAACAGCATAAGGCACCTCACAGCAGTTTTCGTAGGTTACCTCTTTCTCCTGCTGAACGTCTACGTCGAGTCCAAGGCAGTCTGTGTCTCTACTGCGGGGAGGTTGGCCACTTCATACGAACTTGTCCGGCAGAGACCTGCAGGATCTCTTCCCGTCAGCCTCTTGTGATGCATCTCCCTGGGAAGGATCAGTCACATGTCTCTCTTCCCATCAAGCTTCAGCTCCCCGAAAAGACGGTTTCAGTACTTGCAATCATAGACTCTGGGGCCTGCAGCTGTTTTGTGGACTCTGCATTTGCTTCTCTTCAGCAGCTGCCCTTGGGTACCAAGAGGCAAGGGTTCCATGTCCATCTGGCTGACGGCTCCGGTATTAAATCAGGCCCGGTTACTCAGGGGACCTTGCCTATTCTCTGCCAGACTTCTTCAGGCCATAGCGAACTCCTCCGTTTGGATGTCATAGCTTCTCCCATGTTTCCCGTTATCCTCGGCATTCCATGGTTGAAGGCACACAACCCTCACGTTGACTGGCTTACCGGAGATATCTCTTTTTCGTCCAACTACTGCCAGACGCACTGCCTCTTGGGAGGAACTGTCAACTCCACGCACCACCTGGGTATCCACCCTGACCATGAAGCCTCTAAACTGATCCCGGTTGCTTATCACGAATTTCTGGACGTCTTTAATAAAAAGGGTGCAGACACTCTTCCACCTCATAGAACTTACGATTGCCCCATTGAACTTCTACCGGGAGCCGAGATCCCGTTTGGTCGGATTTACCCTCTCTCTGAGCCTGAATTGGAAGCCCTGCGTACCTATATCGACGAGAGCCTTGAAAAGCAGTTCATTCGGCCTTCCACTTCACCAGCAGGAGCCGGTATTTTCTTCGTTGAGAAAAAAGACCACACCTTGAGGCCCTGTGTGGACTATCGTGACCTTAACAGGGTCACTGTCAAGAATCGGTACCCTCTTCCTCTGATTCCCGAACTATTCCAGAGGCTGCGAGGGGCACGAGTGTTCTCCAAACTGGACTTGAAGGGTGCCTATAATCTTGTCAGAATCAGGGAGGGAGACGAATGGAAGACGGCCTTCCGGACACGTTTTGGCCACTTTGAGTATTTAGTCATGCCATTCGGGCTCTGCAATGCTCCAGCCACATTCCAGCATCTGGTAAACGATTTTTTTCGGGACTTTCTTGATTTATTCGTCATCGTGTATCTGGATGACATCCTTGTATTCTCTGAAACTTTAGAATCCCATCGGACTCATGTAAAAAAGGTATTAGCTCGATTGCGGGAACACTGACTTTACGCAAAGGCTGAAAAATGCGACTTTGAAAAGCAAGTTGTGCATTTCCTAGGGCTTGTCATCTCCGCCGAAGGAATCTCCATGGACCCTTAGAAAGTCGCTTCTGTCTTGGAATGGTCTGCTCCTACTGACAGAAAAGCTGTACAGAGGTTCGTGGGGTTTGCTAACTTTTATAGAACATTTATTAAGGACTTTTCTGGCATCATCACTCCCATTACTCAGCTAACGAAACAGCATGTTCCCTTTCGATGGACCCCAGAGGCTCAGACAGCGTTTGAACAGTTGAAAGCCTTATTCACCTCAGCTCCCATCTTGAAACATCCCGATCCCTCCTTAGCTTATGTTTTGGAGGTAGACGCCTCGGAAAATGCAGTTGAGGCTATTATTTCCCAACGCCAAGGGCCCAAATCATTGCTCCACCCTGTGGCCTTCTTCTCTAAAAAATTAAATCCTTCCGAAAGGAATTATGATGTTGGTGACCGAGAGCTACTGGCTATCAAGGCCGCTCTTGAAGAATGGCGTTACCTTTTGGAGGGAGCTTCTCACCCAATTCTTATCTTCACAGATCACAAGAATCTTGAGTATTTGAAGACAGCTAAACGCCTAAGACCTCGGCAGGCAAGATGGGCACTTTTTTTCTCTCGTTTCATGTTTCATATAACCTACCGTCCTGGCTCAAAGAACGGGAAACCAGATGCCTTGTCCCGCATGTTCAGTGATCCAGTTGTATCCTCGGAACCTGATACTATTTTACCAGCCAATAATTTTTTACTTCTTCAGGCGGATCTGATGTCACATATAAGAAAATATGTGGAAGACCAACCGCCTTCCAAGGACCTGGCTCTTCAACTAAGGGATGGCCTGTACTAAGAGGCCTATTTGTCAAAGAGGCAAATCTTTATCCCAGAACAGTTCAGAGTTGCCGTCCTAGGGCGATGTCATGATCATCCCCTAGCGGGTCACTTTGGGATTCACAAGACGGCTAATTCGATCTCCCGTACATTCTGTTGGCCAAACTTGAAGAACGACTGCAAGAAATATGTAAGATCTTGTATTTCATGCCTTCGGAATAAGACAGACAGAGCCAGAACTTGGGGTCTACTTGAGCCCCTTCCTGTACCTGAGAAACCATGGAGCATGATCTCCATGGATTTTATAGTAGAACTTCCCCCATCTGAAGACTTCACTACCATTTTCGTTGTGGTTCTTCGTTTGACCAAAATGGCCCACTTTGTACCTCTGCAAGGAACTCCTTCTGCCCCGGAGACTGCCTCAACTTTTATCAAGGAGATTGTAAGGTTGCATGGCATCCCTGACAGCATAGTTTCTGACCGAGGGGTGCAGTTCACTTCTAGATTTTGGAGGGCCTTATGTGAAACTTTGAACATTGAACTCCGCCTCTCCACAGCTTATCACCCACAAACTAATAGACAGACTGAAAGGGTCAATCAAACCCTTGAACAGTACCTACGATGCTTTTCTTCTTTTGCACAGGATGACTGGCTATCACTTCTTCCACTCGCGGAATTTTCATACAATAATTCCACCCATTCGGCAACCAAACTTTCACCTTTTTTCGCCAATTATGGATACCATCCTTCTTTCTTGCCTGAGCTGCCTATTGATTCTTCTGTACCTGCCGTACAAGACAGGTTGAACTTCCTTAACTCCAACTACCAATTACTGCAGGATACAATCTCCAAGACCCAGGCAGATAATAAAAAGTTCTTCGACAAGAAGAGAAGAGGAAATTTGAATCTTGAACCTGGAGATAAGGTCTGGCTTTCCACAGCGAACTTGAAACTAAGTTGCCCCTCGAGGAAGCTTGGCCCAAGATTTTTGGGGCCTTTTCCAGTACCTCGCTGCCCGTCTGCTACCGAACCCGGCCACCCTTGTGATCCTGCACCAGCCTCCTGCTTGGCTTAACGCTGTCTCCAGTGCCTGTGCTAGCTGTCCATCCTACCAGCTTTCCTGAGTCCAGTTCCTTACCAGATGCTCTGCCTGCATCTCCACGTCTGCAACTCAGCTGACAAGTTCTGCACGCAACTACAGGCTCTCGTGTAACTCCTCACCCTAGGTCTGTCCCATCCTCAGTGGGGCTTGGGTTGGAGATACAAGGGAGGCCGACCTCGTCATTCCAGACTCCTACCAGGTACGTGACAGTACCAGTCAGCCAGAGATGGAGTCTGGAAGGGAGGCCTCTCCACCGAAGGACATTTACCAAACTATTTCTGCGCTCTCAAATATTGTGCAGAAGTTACAAGAGCGGGTCACTTTGGGATTCACAAGACGGCTAATTTGATCTCCCGTACATTCTGGTGTCCAAACTTGATGAACGACTGCATGAAATATGTAAGATCTTGTATTTCATGCCTTCGGAATAAGACAGACAGAGCCAGAACTTGGGGTCTACTTGAGCCCCTTCCTGTACCTGAGAAACCATGGAGCATGATCTCCATGGATTTTATAGTAGAACTTCCCCCATCTGAAGACTTCACTACCATTTTCGTTGTGGTTGTTCGTTTGACCAAAATGGCCCACTTTGTACCTCTGCAAGGAACTCCTTCTGCCCCGGAGACTGCCTCAACTTTTATCAAGGAGATTGTAAGGTTGCATGGCATCCCTGACAGCATAGTTTCTGATCGAGGGGTGCAGTTCACTTCTAGATTTTGGAGGGCCTTATGTGAAACTTTGAACATTGAACTCCGCCTCTCCACAGCTTATCACCAACAAACTAATGGACAGACTGAAAGGGTCAATCAAACCCTTGAACAGTACCTACGATGCTTTTCTTCTTTTGCGCAGGATGACTGGCTATCACTTCTCCCACTCGCGGAATTTTCATACAATAATTCCACCCATTCGGCAACCAAACAGTCACCTTTTTTCGCCAATTATGGATACCATCCTTCTTTCTTGCCTGAGCTGCCTATTGATTCTTCTGTACCTGCCGTACAAGACAAGTTGAACTTCCTTAACTCCAACTACCAATTACTGCAGGATACAATCTCCAAGACCCAGGCAGATAATAAAAAGTTCTTCGACAAGAAGAGAAGAGGCAATTTGAATCTTGAACCTTTTCCAGTACCTCGCTGCCCGTCTGCTACCGAACCCGGCCACCCTTGTGATTCTGCACCAGCCTCCTGCTTGGCTTAACGCTGTCTCCAGTGCCTGTGCTAGCTGTCCATCCTACCAGCTTTCCTGAGTCCAGTTCCTTACCAGATGCTCTGCCTGCATCTCCACGTCTGCAACTCAGCTGAAAAGTTCTGCACGCAACTACAGGCACTCGTGTAACTCCTCACCCTAGGTCTGTCCCATCCTCAGTGGGGCTTGGGTTGGAGATACAAGGGAGGCCGACCCCGTCATTCCAGACTCCTACCAGGTACGTGACAGTACCAGTCAGCCAGAGATGGAGTCTGGAAGGGAGGCCTCTCCACCGAAGGACATTTACCAAACTATTTCTGCACTCTCAAATATTGTGCAGAAGTTACAAGAGCGGGTCACTTTGGGATTCACAAGACGGCTAATTTGATCTCCCGTACATTCTGGTGGCCAAATTTGATGAACGACTGCAAGAAATATGTAAGATCTTGTATTTCATGCCTTCGGAATAAGACAGACAGAGCCAGAACTTGGGGTTTACTTGAGCCCCTTCCTGTACCTGAGAAACCATGGAGCATGATCTCCATGGATTTTATAGTAGAACTTCCCCCATCTGAAGACTTCACTACCATTTTCGTTGTGGTTGATCGTTTGACCAAAATGGCCCACTTTGTACCTCTGCAAGGAACTCCTTCTGCCCCGGAGACTGCCTCAACTTTTATCAAGGAGATTGTAAGGTTGCATGGCATCCCTGACAGCATAGTTTCTGATCGAGGGGTGCAGTTCACTTCTAGATTTTGGAGGGCCTTATGTGAAACTTTGAACATTGAACTCCGCCTCTCCACAGCTTATCACCCACAAACTAATGGACAGACTGAAAGGGTCAATCAAACCCTTGAACAGTACCTACGATGCTTTTCTTCTTTTGCACAGGATGACTGGCTATCACTTCTCCCACTCGCGGAATTTTCATACAATAATTCCACCCATTCGGCAACCAAACAGTCACCTTTTTCGCCAATTATGGATACCATCCTTCTTTCTTGCCTGAGCTGCCTATTGATTCTTCTGTACCTGCCGTACAAGACAGGTTGAACTTCCTTAACTCCAACTACCAATTACTGCAGGATACAATCTCCAAGACCCAGGCAGATAATAAAAAGTTCTTCGACAAGAAGATAAGAGGCAATTTGAATCTTGAACCTGGAGATAAGGTCTTGCTTTCCACAGCGAACTTGAAACTAAGTTGCCCCTCGAGGAAGCTTGGCCCAAGATTTTTGGGGCCTTTTCCAGTCAAGAGAAAGATTAATGCAGTAGCATTCGAATTAGTGTTACCCAAGAACCTGAGAATCCACCCAGTATTCCATGTTTCTTTGTTGAAGCCTACAGTGCCAAATCCTTTCCCAAATCAGATTTCTGAAACCCCTCCACCGCTACTTATCGAAGGGAATGAGGAATTTGAGGTGGAGGCCGTATTGGACTGTAGGAAGAGAGGTAACCAAACACAGTTTCTCATTAAATGGAAAGGCTACGGGCCGGAAGAAAGTTCCTGGGAACCAGCTTCTGATGTGCATGCTCCAAGACTGGTACGAGCTTTCTTTCTACGCCACCCGGAAAAAGAGGTCATGAGGGGCATCCAGAGTCTGCCCCTAAGGGGGGGCAATGTAAGGAAGCTGCCGGGAATCCGTCTGCGCATGCGCGCATTCGTCAACAGTCTCGGAATGCTGGCGCGCGCATCCCCAGTACGCAGCGGCCTTTCCGGAGTACCATTGCGCATGCGTGTGCGCAATTCGCGCATGCGCGTGCGCACGGGCAACGTGCGCGCGCAGGAGCACGCTCCTAATTCCCTTTGGCACCAGCCTGCCTACTTAAAGGATGCTCTGACTTCTGACAAGTGCTGACTGGTCTTCAGCAAGTACCCTGATACCTGAACTCTGTTTAAACCTGGCTTGATCCCTGTTGCTGAACCTTGGCTTCCCTTTGACCTTGCTTCCGGACTTGAATACTTGATTACTGGTTCCTGATCTCGGCTTCCCATCTGACCTCCCTCCGGCCTGTGCCTTGTACCTCGCTGCCCGTCTGCTACCGAACCCGGTCACCCTTGTGATCCTGCACCAGCCTCCTGCTTGGCTTAACGCTGTCTCCAGTGCCTGTGCTAGCTGTCTATCCTACCAGCTTTCCTGAGTCCAGTTCCTTACCAGATGCTCTGCCTGCATCTCCACGTCTGCAACTCAGCTGACAAGTTCTGCACGCAACTACAGGCACTCGTGTAACTCCTCACCCTAGGTCTGTCCCATCCTCAGTGGGGCTTGGGTTGGAGATACAAGGGAGGCCGACCTCTTCATTCCAGACTCCTACCAGGTACGTGACAGTACCAGTCAGCCAGAGATGGAGTCTGGAAGGGAGGCCTCCCCACCGAAGGACATTTACCAAACTATTTCTGCGCTCTCAAATATTGTGCAGAAGTTACAAGAGAATCTTGGTCGCATGGAAGAGCGACTTCCGCATGAGGTGACCGTCCCTGCAGTAATTGGTAGTTGGAGTTAAGGAAGTTCAACCTGTCTTGTACGGCAGGTACAGAAGAATCAATAGGCAGCTCAGGCAAGAAAGAAGGATGGTATCCATAATTGGCGAAAAAAGGTGACTGTTTGGTTACCGAATGGGTGGAATTATTGTATGAAAATTCCGCGAGTGGGAGAAGTGATAGCCAGTCATCCTGTGCAATAGAAGAAAAGCATCGTAGGTACTGTTCAAGGGTTTGATTGACCCTTTCAGTCTGTCCATTAGTTTGTGGGTGATAAGCTGTGGAGAGGCGGAGTTCAATGTTCAAAGTTTCACATAAGGCCCTCCAAAATCTAGAAGTGAACTGCACCCCTCGATCAGAAACTATGCTGTCAGGGATGCCATGCAACCTTACAATCTCCTTGATAAAAGTTGAGGCAGTCTCCGGGGCAGAAGGAGTTCTTTGCAGAGGTACAAAGTGGGCCATTTTGGTCAAACGATCAACCACAACGAAAATGGTAGTGAAGTCTTCAGATGGGGGAAGTTCTACTATAAAATACATGGAGATCATGCTCCATGGTTTCTCAGGTACAGGAAGGGGCTCAAGTAGACCCCAAGTTCTGGCTCTGTCTGTCTTATTCCGAAGGCATGAAATACAAGATCATACATATTTCTTGCAGTCGTTCATCAAGTTTGGCCACTAGAATGTACGGGAGATCAAATTAGCCGTCTTGTGAATCCCAAAGTGACCCGCTAGGGGATGATCATGACATCGCCCTAGGACGGCAACTCTGAACTGTTCTGGGACCTGCAGTAATTGGTAGTTGGAGTTAAGGAAGTTCAACCTGTCTTGTACGGCAGGTACAGAAGAATCAATAGGCAGCTCAGGCAAGAAAGAAGGATGGTCCAAGACCCAGGCAGATAATAAAAAGTTCTTCGACAAGAAGAGAAGAGGCAATTTGAATCTTGAACCTTTTCCAGTACCTCGCTGCCCGTCTGCTACCGAACCCGGCCACCCTTGTGATCCTGCACCAGCCTCCTGACCCCTTACCACTGACCTCTTTTCCCAGCAAACTGCCGAATCCATGCTTGACAAATTACAGCAAGGGCCAAGGCCTGTTGAAGATTACGTAACTGACTTTCGTGTTTGGAGCGCAGATACCCAATGGAATCACTCTGCACTTCGTCACCAGTTCCGTCTAGGACTTTCTGACACCGTAAAAGATGAACTTGCCAGAGTGGGAATACCCGCGTCCCTGGAAGATCTGATAAATTTAACTATTCAGATCGATCGGCGGTTTCGAGAAAGGCAATCGGAAAAATCTAAAGGGACTCTTTCTGTGGTTTCAAGGCCAGCCGCCCCTGCTCCTCTACCTGTTCTCTCTATCACTTCTCCCACTCGCGGAATTTTCATACAATAATTCCACCCATTCGGTAACCAAACAGTCACCTTTTTTCGCCAATTATGGATACCATCCTTCTTTCTTGCCTGAGCTTCCTATTGATTCTTCTGTACCTGCCGTACAAGACAGGTTGAACTTCCTTAACTCCAACTACCAATTACTGCAGGGACGGTCACCTCATGCGGAAGTCGCTCTTCCATGCGACCAAGATTCTCTTGTAACTTCTGCACAATATTTGAGAGCGCAGAAATAGTTTGGTAAATGTCCTTCGGTGGAGAGGCCTCCCTTCCAGACTCCATCTCTGGCTGACTGGTACTGTCACGTACCTGGTAGGAGTCTGGAATGACGAGGTCGGCCTCCCTTGTATCTCCAACCCAAGCCCCACTGAGGATGGGACAGACCTAGGGTGAGGAGTTACACGAGTGCCTGTAGTTGCGTGCAGAACTTGTCAGCTGAGTTGCAGACGTGGAGATGCAGGCAGAGCATCTGGTAAGGAACTGGACTCAGGAAAGCTGGTAGGATGGACAGCTAGCACAGGCACTGGAGACAGCGTTAAGCCAAGCAGGAGGCTGGTGCAGGATCACAAGGGTGGCCGGGTTCGGTAGCAGACGGGCAGCGAGGTACAAGGCACAGGCAGGAGGGAGGTCAGATGGGAAGCCGAGATCAGGAACCAGTAATCAAGTATTCAAGTCCGGAAGCAAGGTCAAAGGGAAGCCAAGGTTCAGCAACAGGGATCAAGCCAGGTTTAAACAGAGTTCAGGTATCAGGGTACTTGCTGAAGACCAGTCAGCACTTGTCAGAAGTCAGAGCATCCTTTAAGTAGGCAGGCTGGTGCCAAAGGGAATTAGGAGCGTGCTCCTGCGCGCGCACGTTGCCCGTGCGCACGCGCATGCGCGAATTACGCACACGCATGCGCAATGGTACTCCGGAAAGGCCGCTGCGTACTGGGGATGCGCGCGCCAGCATTCCGAGACTTTTGACGAATGCGCGCATGCGCAGACGGATTCCCGGCAGCTTCCTTACATTGCCCCCCTTAGGGGCAGACTCTGGATGCCCCTCATGACCTCTTTTTCCGGGTGGCGTAGAAAGAAAGCTCGTACCAGTCTTGGAGCATGCACATCAGAAGCTGGTTCCCAGGAACTTTCTTCCGGCCCGTAGCCTTTCCATTTAATGAGAAACTGTGTTTGGTTACCTCTCTTCCTACAGTCCAATACGGCCTCCACCTCAAATTCCTCATTCCCTTCGATAAGTAGCGGTGGAGGGGTTTCAGAAATCTGATTTGGGAAAGGATTTGGCACTGTAGGCTTCAACAAAGAAACATGGAATACTGGGTGGATTCTCAGGTTCTTGGGTAACACTAATTCGAATGCTACTGCATTAATCTTTCTCTTGACTGGAAAAGGCCCCAAAAATCTTGGGCCAAGCTTCCTCGAGGGGCAACTTAGTTTCAAGTTCGCTGTGGAAAGCCAGACCTTATCTCCAGGTTCAAGATTCAAATTGCCTCTTCTCTTCTTGTCGAAGAACTTTTTATTATCTGCCTGTGTCTTGGAGATTGTATCCTGCAGTAATTGGTAGTTGGAGTTAAGGAAGTTCAACCTGTCTTGTACGGCAGGTACAGAAGAATCAATAGGCAGCTCAGGCAAGAAAGAAGGATGGTATCCATAATTGGCGAAAAAAGGTGACTGTTTGGTTGCCGAATGGGTGGAATTATTGTATGAAAATTCCGCGAGTGGGAGAAGTGATAGCCAGTCATCCTGTGCAAAAGAAGAAAAGCATCCTCTTGGGAGGAACTGTCAACTCCACGCCCCTCCTGGGTATCCACCCTGACCATGAAGCCTCTAAACTGATCCCGGTTGCTTACCACGAATTTCTGGACGTCTTTAATAAAAAGGGTGCAGACACTCTTCCACCTCATAGAACTTACGATTGCCCCATTGAACTTCTACCGGGAGCCGAGATCCCGTTTGGTCGGATTTACCCTCTCTCTGAGCCTGAATTGGAAGCCCTGCGTACCTATATCGACGAGAGCCTTGAAAAGCAGTTCATTCGGCCTTCCACTTCACCAGCAGGAGCCGGTATTTTCTTCGTTGAGAAAAAAGACCACACCTTGAGGCCCTGTGTGGACTATCGTGACTTTAACAGGGTCACTGTCAAGAATCGGTACCCTCTTCCTCTGATTTCCGAACTATTCCAGAGGCTGCGAGGGGCACGAGTGTTCTCCAAACTGGACTTGAGGGGTGCCTATAATCTTGTCAGAATCAGGGAGGGAGACGAATGGAAGACGGCCTTCCGGACACGCTTTGGCCACTTTGAGTATTTAGTCATGCCATTCGGGCTCTGCAATGCTCCAGCCATATAATCCCATCGGACTCATGTAAAAAAGGTATTAGCTCGATTGCGGGAACACTGACTTTACGCAAAGGCTGAAAAATGCGACTTTGAAAAGCAAGTTGTGCATTTCCTAGGGCTTGTCATCTCCGCCGAAGGAATCTCCATGGACCCTTAGAAAGTCGCTTCTGTCTTGGAATGGTCTGCTCCTACTGACAGAAAAGCTGTACAGAGGTTCGTGGGGTTTGCTAACTTTTATAGAACATTTATTAAGGACTTTTCTGGCATCATCACTCCCATTACTCAGCTAACGAAACAGCATGTTCCCTTTCGATGGACCCCAGAGGCTCAGACAGCGTTTGAACAGTTGAAAGCCTTATTCACCTCAGCTCCCATCTTGAAACATCCCGATCCCTCCTTAGCTTATGTTTTGGAGGTAGACGCCTCGGAAAATGCAGTTGAGGCTATTATTTCCCAACGCCAAGGGCCCAAATCATTGCTCCACCCTGTGGCCTTCTTCTCTAAAAAATTAAATCCTTCCGAAAGGAATTATGATGTTGGTGACCGAGAGCTACTGGCTATCAAGGCCGCTCTTGAAGAATGGCGTTACCTTTTGGAGGGAGCTTCTCACCCAATTCTTATCTTCACAGATCACAAGAATCTTGAGTATTTGAAGACAGCTAAACGCCTAAGACCTCGGCAGGCAAGATGGGCACTTTTTTTCTCTCGTTTCATGTTTCATATAACCTACCGTCCTGGCTCAAAGAACGGGAAACCAGATGCCTTGTCCCGCATGTTCAGTGATCCAGTTGTATCCTCGGAACCTGATACTATTTTACAGCCAATAATTTTTTACTTCTTCAGGCGGATCTGATGTCACATATAAGAAAATATGTGGAAGACCAACCGCCTTCCAAGGACCTGGCTCTTCAACTAAGGGATGGCCTGTACTAAGAGGCCTATTTGTCAAAGAGGCAAATCTTTATCCCAGAACAGTTCAGAGTTGCCGTCCTAGGGCGATGTCATGATCATCCCCTAGCGGGTCACTTTGGGATTCACAAGACGGCTAATTCGATCTCCCGTACATTCTGGTGGCCAAACTTGAAGAACGACTGCAAGAAATATGTAAGATCTTGTATTTCATGCCTTCGGAATAAGACAGACAGAGCCAGAACTTGGGGTCTACTTGAGCCCCTTCCTGTACCTGAGAAACCATGGAGCATGATCTCCATGGATTTTATAGTAGAACTTCCCCCATCTGAAGACTTCACTACCATTTTCGTTGTGGTTGTTCGTTTGACCAAAATGGCCCACTTTGTACCTCTGCAAGGAACTCCTTCTGCCCCGGAGACTGCCTCAACTTTTATTAAGGAGATTGTAAGGTTGCATGGCATCCCTGACAGCATAGTTTCTGACCGAGGGGTGCAGTTCACTTCTAGATTTTGGAGGGCCTTATGTGAAACTTTGAACATTGAACTCCGCCTCTCCACAGCTTATCACCCACAAACTAATAGACAGACTGAAAGGGTCTATCAAACCCTTGAACAGTACCTACGATGCTTTTCTTCTTTTGCACAGGATGACTGGCTATCACTTCTTCCACTCGCGGAATTTTCATACAATAATTCCACCCATTCGGCAACCAGTCACCTTTTTTCGCCAATTATGGATACCATCCTTCTTTCTTGCCTGAGCTGCCTATTGATTCTTCTGTACCTGCCGTACAAGACAGGTTAACTTTCCTTAACTCCAACTACCAATTACTGCAGGATACAATCTCCAAGACCCAGGCAGATAATAAAAAGTTCTTCGACAAGAAGAGAAGAGGCAATTTGAATCTTGAACCTGGAGATAAGGTCTGGCTTTCCACAGCGAACTTGAAACTAAGTTGCCCCTCGAGGAAGCTTGGCCCAAGATTTTTGGGGCCTTTTCCAGTACCTCGCTGCCCGTCTGCTACCGAACCCGGCCACCCTTGTGATCATGCACCAGCCTCCTGCTTGGCTTAACGCTGTCTCCAGTGCCTGTGCTAGCTGTCCATCCTACCAGCTTTCCTGAGTCCAGTTCCTTACCAGATGCTCTGCCTGCATCTCCACGTCTGCAACTCAGCTGACAAGTTCTGCACGCAACTACAGGCTCTCGTGTAACTCCTCACCCTAGGTCTGTCCCATCCTCAGTGGGGCTTGGGTTGGAGATACAAGGGAGGCCGACCTCGTCATTCCAGACTCCTACCAGGTACGTGACAGTACCAGTCAGCCAGAGATGGAGTCTGGAAGGGAGGCCTCTCCACCGAAGGACATTTACCAAACTATTTCTGCGCTCTCAAATATTGTGCAGAAGTTACAAGAGCGGGTCACTTTGGGATTCACAAGACGGCTAATTTGATCTCCCGTACATTCTGGTGGCCAAACTTGATGAACGACTGCATGAAATTTGTAAGATCTTGTATTTCATGCCTTCGGAATAAGACAGACAGAGCCAGAACTTGGGGTCTACTTGAGCCCCTTCCTGTACCTGAGAAACCATGGAGCATGATCTCCATGGATTTTATAGTAGAACTTCCCCCATCTGAAGACTTCACTACCATTTTCGTTGTGGTTGATCGTTTGACCAAAATGGCCCACTTTGTACCTCTGCAAGGAACTCCTTCTGCCCCGGAGACTGCCTCAACTTTTATCAAGGAGATTGTAAGGTTGCATGGCATCCCTGACAGCATAGTTTCTGATCGAGGGGTGCAGTTCAATTCTAGATTTTGGAGGGCCTTATGTGAAACTTTGAACATTGAACTCCGCCTCTCCACAGCTTATCACCAACAAACTAATGGACAGACTGAAAGGGTCAATCAAACCCTTGAACAGTACCTACGATGCTTTTCTTCTTTTGCGCAGGATGACTGGCTATCACTTCTCCCACTCGCGGAATTTTCATACAATAATTCCACCCATTCGGCAACCAAACAGTCACCTTTTTTCGCCAATTATGGATACCATCCTTCTTTCTTGCCTGAGCTGCCTATTGATTCTTCTGTACCTGCCGTACAAGACAGGTTGAACTTCCTTAACTCCAACTACCAATTACTGCAGGATACAATCTCCAAGACCCAGGCAGATAATAAAAAGTTCTTCGACAAGAAGAGAAGAGGCAATTTGAATCTTGAACCTTTTCCAGTACCTCGCTGCCCGTCTGCTACCGAACCCGGCCACCCTTGTGATCCTGCACCAGCCTCCTGCTTGGCTTAACGCTGTCTCCAGTGCCTGTGCTAGCTGTCCATCCTACCAGCTTTCCTGAGTCCAGTTCCTTACCAGATGCTCTGCCTGCATCTCCACGTCTGCAACTCAGCTGAAAAGTTCTGCACGCAACTACAGGCACTCGTGTAACTCCTCACCCTAGGTCTGTCCCATCCTCAGTGGGGCTTGGGTTGGAGATACAAGGGAGGCCGACCCCGTCATTCCAGACTCCAACCAGGTACGTGACAGTACCAGTCAGCCAGAGATGGAGTCTGGAAGGGAGGCCTCTCCACCGAAGGACATTTACCAAACTATTTCTGCGCTCTCAAATATTGTGCAGAAGTTACAAGAGCGGGTCACTTTGGGATTCACAAGACGGCTAATTTGATCTCCCGTACATTCTGGTGGCCAAATTTGATGAACGACTGCAAGAAATATGTAAGATCTTGTATTTCATGCCTTCGGAATAAGACAGACAGAGCCAGAACTTGGGGTTTACTTGAGCCCCTTCCTGTACCTGAGAAACCATGGAGCATGATCTCCATGGATTTTATAGTAGAACTTCCCCCATCTGAAGACTTCACTACCATTTTCGTTGTGGTTGTTCGTTTGACCAAAATGGCCCACTTTGTACCTCTGCAAGGAACTCCTTCTGCCCCGGAGACTGCCTCAACTTTTATCAAGGAGATTGTAAGGTTGCATGGCATCCCTGACAGCATAATTTCTGATCGAGGGGTGCAGTTCACTTCTAGATTTTGGAGGGCCTTATGTGAAACTTTGAACATTGAACTCCGCCTCTCCACAGCTTATCACCCACAAACTAATGGACAGACTGAAAGGGTCAATCAAACCCTTGAACAGTACCTACGATGCTTTTCTTCTTTTGCACAGGATGACTGGCTATCACTTCTCCCACTCGCGGAATTTTCATACAATAATTCCACCCATTCGGCAACCAAACAGTCACCTTTTTCGCCAATTATGGATACCATCCTTCTTTCTTGCCTGAGCTGCCTATTGATTCTTCTGTACCTGCCGTACAAGACAGGTTGAACTTCCCTAACTCCAACTACCAATTACTGCAGGATACAATCTCCAAGACCCAGGCAGATAATAAAAAGTTCTTCGACAAGAAGATAAGAGGCAATTTGAATCTTGAACCTGGAGATAAGGTCTTGCTTTCCACAGCGAACTTGAAACTAAGTTGCCCCTCGAGGAAGCTTGGCCCAAGATTTTTGGGGCCTTTTCCAGTCAAGAGAAAGATTAATGCAGTAGCATTCGAATTAGTGTTACCCAAGAACCTGAGAATCCACCCAGTATTCCATGTTTCTTTGTTGAAGCCTACAGTGCCAAATCCTTTCCCAAATCAGATTTCTGAAACCCCTCCACCGCTACTTATCGAAGGGAATGAGGAATTTGAGGTGGAGGCCGTATTGGACTGTAGGAAGAGAGGTAACCAAACACAGTTTCTCATTAAATGGAAAGGCTACGGGCCGGAAGAAAGTTCCTGGGAACCAGCTTCTGATGTGCATGCTCCAAGACTGGTACGAGCTTTCTTTCTACGCCACCCGGAAAAAGAGGTCATGAGGGGCATCCAGAGTCTGCCCCTAAGGGGGGGCAATGTAAGGAAGCTGCCGGGAATCCGTCTGCGCATGCGCGCATTCGTCAACAGTCTCGGAATGCTGGCGCGCGCATCCCCAGTACGCAGCGGCCTTTCCGGAGTACCATTGCGCATGCGTGTGCGCAATTCGCGCATGCGCGTGCGCACGGGCAACGTGCGCGCGCAGGAGCACGCTCCTAATTCCCTTTGGCACCAGCCTGCCTACTTAAAGGATGCTCTGACTTCTGACAAGTGCTGACTGGTCTTCAGCAAGTACCCTGATACCTGAACTCTGTTTAAACCTGGCTTGATCCCTGTTGCTGAACCTTGGCTTCCCTTTGACCTTGCTTCCGGACTTGAATACTTGATTACTGGTTCCTGATCTCGGCTTCCCATCTGACCTCCCTCCTGCCTGTGCCTTGTACCTCGCTGCCCGTCTGCTACCGAACCCGGTCACCCTTGTGATCCTGCACCAGCCTCCTGCTTGGCTTAACGCTGTCTCCAGTGCCTGTGCTAGCTGTCCATCCTACCAGCTTTCCTGAGTCCAGTTCCTTACCAGATGCTCTGCCTGCATCTCCACGTCTGCAACTCAGCTGACAAGTTCTGCACGCAACTACAGGCACTCGTGTAACTCCTCACCCTAGGTCTGTCCCATCCTCAGTGGGGCTTGGGTTGGAGATACAAGGGAGGCCGACCTCGTCATTCCAGACTCCTACCAGGTACGTGACAGTACCAGTCAGCCAGAGATGGAGTCTGGAAGGGAGGCCTCCCCACCGAAGGACATTTACCAAACTATTTCTGCGCTCTCAAATATTGTGCAGAAGTTACAAGAGAATCTTGGTCGCATGGAAGAGCGACTTCCGCATGAGGTGACCGTCCCTGCAGTAATTGGTAGTTGGAGTTAAGGAAGTTCAACCTGTCTTGTACGGCAGGTACAGAAGAATCAATAGGCAGCTCAGGCAAGAAAGAAGGATGGTATCCATAATTGGCGAAAAAAGGTGACTGTTTGGTTACCGAATGGGTGGAATTATTGTATGAAAATTTCGCGAGTGGGAGAAGTGATAGCCAGTCATCCTGTGCAATAGAAGAAAAGCATCGTAGGTACTGTTCAAGGGTTTGATTGACCCTTTCAGTCTGTCCATTAGTTTGTGGGTGATAAGCTGTGGAGAGGCGGAGTTCAATGTTCAAAGTTTCACATAAGGCCCTCCAAAATCTAGAAGTGAACTGCACCCCTCGATCAGAAACTATGCTGTCAGGGATGCCATGCAACCTTACAATCTCCTTGATAAAAGTTGAGGCAGTCTCCGGGGCAGAAGGAGTTCTTTGCAGAGGTACAAAGTGGGCCATTTTGGTCAAACGATCAACCACAACGAAAATGGTAGTGAAGTCTTCAGATGGGGGAAGTTCTACTATAAAATACATGGAGATCATGCTCCATGGTTTCTCAGGTACAGGAAGGGGCTCAAGTAGACCCCAAGTTCTGGCTCTGTCTGTACGTCTACGTCGAGTCCAAGGCAGTCTGTGTCTCTACTGCGGGGAGGTTGGCCACTTCATACGAACTTGTCCGGCAGAGACCTGCAGGATCTCTTCCCGTCAGCCTCTTGTGATGCATCTCCCTGGGAAGGATCAGTCACATGTCTCTCTTCCCATCAAGCCTCAGCTCCCCGAAAAGACGGTTTCAGTACTTGCAATCATAGACTCTGGGGCCTGCAGCTGTTTTGTGGACTCTGCATTTGCTTCTCTTCAGCAGCTGCCCTTGGGTACCAAGAGGCAAGGGTTCCATGTCCATCTGGCTGACGGCTCCGGTATTAAATCAGGCCCGGTTACTCAGGGGACCTTGCCTATTCTCTGCCAGACTTCTTCAGGCCATAGCGAACTCCTCCGTTTGGATGTCATAGCTTCTCCCATGTTTCCCGTTATCCTCGGCATTCCATGGTTGAAGGCACACAACCCTCACGTTGACTGGCTTACCGGAGATATCTCTTTTTCGTCCAACTACTGCCAGACGCACTGCCTCTTGGGAGGAACTGTCAACTCCACGCACCTCCTGGGTATCCACCCTGACCATGAAGCCTCTAAACTGATCCCGGTTGCTTATCACGAATTTCTGGACGTCTTTAATAAAAAGGGTGCAGACACTCTTCCACCTCATAGAACTTACGATTGCCCCATTGAACTTCTACCGGGAGCCGAGATCCCGTTTGGTCGGATTTACCCTCTCTCTGAGCCTGAATTGGAAGCCCTGCGTACCTATATCGACGAGAGCCTTGAAAAGCAGTTCATTCGGCCTTCCACTTCACCAGCAGGAGCCGGTATTTTCTTCGTTGAGAAAAAAGACCACACCTTGAGGCCCTGTGTGGACTATCGTGACCTTAACAGGGTCACTGTCAAGAATCGGTACCCTCTTCCTCTGATTCCCGAACTATTCCAGAGGCTGCGAGGGGCACGAGTGTTCTCCAAACTGGACTTGAGGGGTGCCTATAATCTTGTCAGAATCAGGGAGGGAGACGAATGGAAGACGGCCTTCCGGACACGTTTTGGCCACTTTGAGTATTTAGTCATGCCATTCGGGCTCTGCAATGCTCCAGCCACATTCCAGCATCTGGTAAACGATTTTTTTCGGGACTTTCTTGATTTATTCGTCATCGTGTATCTGGATGACATCCTTGTATTCTCTGAAACTTTAGAATCCCATCGGACTCATGTAAAAAAGGTATTAGCTCGATTGCGGGAACACTGACTTTACGCAAAGGCTGAAAAATGCGACTTTGAAAAGCAAGTTGTGCATTTCCTAGGGCTTGTCATCTCCGCCGAAGGAATCTCCATGGACCCTTAGAAAGTCGCTTCTGTCTTGGAATGGTCTGCTCCTACTGACAGAAAAGCTGTACAGAGGTTCGTGGGGTTTGCTAACTTTTATAGAACATTTATTAAGGACTTTTCTGGCATCATCACTCCCATTACTCAGCTAACGAAACAGCATGTTCCCTTTCGATGGACCCCAGAGGCTCAGACAGCGTTTGAACAGTTGAAAGCCTTATTCACCTCAGCTCCCATCTTGAAACATCCCGATCCCTCCTTAGCTTATGTTTTGGAGGTAGACGCCTCGGAAAATGCAGTTGAGGCTATTATTTCCCAACGCCAAGGGCCCAAATCATTGCTCCACCCTGTGGCCTTCTTCTCTAAAAAATTAAATCCTTCCGAAAGGAATTATGATGTTGGTGACCGAGAGCTACTGGCTATCAAGGCCGCTCTTGAAGAATGGCGTTACCTTTTGGAGGGAGCTTCTCACCCAATTCTTATCTTCACAGATCACAAGAATCTTGAGTATTTGAAGACAGCTAAACGCCTAAGACCTCGGCAGGCAAGATGGGCACTTTTTTTCTCTCGTTTCATGTTTCATATAACCTACCGTCCTGGCTCAAAGAACGGGAAACCAGATGCCTTGTCCCGCATGTTCAGTGATCCAGTTGTATCCTCGGAACCTGATACTATTTTACCAGCCAATAATATTTTACTTCTTCAGGCGGATCTGATGTCACATATAAGAAAATATGTGGAAGACCAACCGCCTTCCAAGGACCTGGCTCTTCAACTAAGGGATGGCCTGTACTAAGAGGCCTATTTGTCAAAGAGGCAAATCTTTATCCCAGAACAGTTCAGAGTTGCCGTCCTAGGGCGATGTCATGATCATCCCCTAGCGGGTCACTTTGGGATTCACAAGACGGCTAATTCGATCTCCCGTACATTCTGGTGGCCAAACTTGAAGAACGACTGCAAGAAATATGTAAGATCTTGTATTTCATGCCTTCGGAATAAGACAGACAGAGCCAGAACTTGGGGTCTACTTGAGCCCCTTCCTGTACCTGAGAAACCATGGAGCATGATCTCCATGGATTTTATAGTAGAACTTCCCCCATCTGAAGACTTCACTACCATTTTCGTTGTGGTTGTTCGTTTGACCAAAATGGCCCACTTTGTACCTCTGCAAGGAACTCCTTCTGCCCCGGAGACTGCCTTGAGCCCCTTCCTGTACCTGAGAAACCATGGAGCATGATCTCCATGGATTTTATAGTAGAACTTCCCCCATCTGAAGACTTCACTACCATTTTCGTTGTGGTTGATCGTTTGACCAAAATGGCCCACTTTGTACCTCTGCAAGGAACTCCTTCTGCCCCGGAGACTGCCTCAACTTTTATCAAGGAGATTGTAAGGTTGCATGGCATCCCTGACAGCATAGTTTCTGATCGAGGGGTGCAGTTCACTTCTAGATTTTGGAGGGCCTTATGTGAAACTTTGAACATTGAACTCCGCCTCTCCACAGCTTATCACCCACAAACTAATGGACAGACTGAAAGGGTCAATCAAACCCTTGAACAGTACCTACGATGCTTTTCTTCTTTTGCACAGGATGACTGGCTATCACTTCTCCCACTCGCGGAATTTTCATACAATAATTCCACCCATTCGGCAACCAAACAGTCACCTTTTTTCGCCAATTATGGATACCATCCTTCTTTCTTGCCTGAGCTGCCTATTGATTCTTCTGTACCTGCCGTACAAGACAGGTTGAACTTCCTTAACTCCAACTACCAATTACTGCAGGATACAATCTCCAAGACCCAGGCAGATAATAAAAAGTTCTTCGACAAGAAGAGAAGAGGCAATTTGAATCTTGAACCTGGAGATAAGGTCTGGCTTTCCACAGCGAACTTGAAACTAAGTTGCCCCTCGAGGAAGCTTGGCCCAAGATTTTTGGGGCCTTTTCCAGTACCTCGCTGCCCGTCTGCTACCGAACCCGGCCACCCTTGTGATCCTGCACCAGCCTCCTGCTTGGCTTAACGCTGTCTCCAGTGCCTGTGCTAGCTGTCCATCCTACCAGCTTTCCTGAGTCCAGTTCCTTACCAGATGCTCTGCCTGCATCTCCACGTCTGCAACTCAGCTGACAAGTTCTGCACGCAACTACAGGCTCTCGTGTAACTCCTCACCCTAGGTCTGTCCCATCCTCAGTGGGGCTTGGGTTGGAGATACAAGGGAGGCCGACCTCGTCATTCCAGACTCCTACCAGGTACGTGACAGTACCAGTCAGCCAGAGATGGAGTCTGGAAGGGAGGCCTCTCCACCGAAGGACATTTACCAAACTATTTCTGCGCTCTCAAATATTGTGCAGAAGTTACAAGAGCGGGTCACTTTGGGATTCACAAGACGGCTAATTTGATCTCCCGTACATTCTGGTGGCCAAATTTGATGAACGACTGCAAGAAATATGTAAGATCTTGTATTTCATGCCTTCGGAATAAGACAGACAGAGCCAGAACTTGGGGTTTACTTGAGCCCCTTCCTGTACCTGAGAAACCATGGAGCATGATCTCCATGGATTTTATAGTAGAACTTCCCCCATCTGAAGACTTCACTACCATTTTCGTTGTGGTTGATCGTTTGACCAAAATGGCCCACTTTGTACCTCTGCAAGGAACTCCTTCTGCCCCGGAGACTGCCTCAACTTTTATCAAGGAGATTGTAAGGTTGCATGGCATCCCTGACAGCATAATTTCTGATCGAGGGGTGCAGTTCACTTCTAGATTTTGGAGGGCCTTATGTGAAACTTTGAACATTGAACTCCGCCTCTCCACAGCTTATCACCCACAAACTAATGGACAGACTGAAAGGTCAATCAAACCCTTGAACAGTACCTACGATGCTTTTCTTCTTTTGCACAGGATGACTGGCTATCACTTCTCCCACTCGCGGAATTATCATACAAAAATTCCACCCATTCGGCAACCAAACAGTCACCTTTTTTCGCCAATTATGGATACCATCCTCTTCTTTCTTGCCTGAGTTGCCTATTGATTCTTCTGTACCTGCCGTACAAGACAGGTTGAACTTCCCTAACTCCAACTACCAATTACTGCAGGATACAATCTCCAAGACCCAGGCAGATAATAAAAAGTTCTTCGACAAGAAGATAAAGAGGCAATTTGAATCTTGAACCTGGAGATAAGGTCTTGCTTTCCACAGCGAACTTGAAACTAAGTTGCCCCTCGAGGAAGCTTGGCCCAAGATTTTTGGGCCTTTTCCAGTCAAGAGAAAGATTAATGCAGTAGCATTCGAATTAGTGTTACCCAAGAACCTGAGAATCCACCCAGTATTCCATGTTTCTTTGTTGAAGCCTACAGTGCCAAATCCTTTCCCAAATCAGATTTCTGAAACCCCTCCACCGCTACTTATCGAAGGGAATGAGGAATTTGAGTGGAGGCCGTATTGGACTGTAGGAAGAGAGGTAACCAAACACAGTTTCTCATTAAATGGAAAGGCTACGGGCCGGAAGAAAGTTCCTGTGGAACCAGCTTCTGATGTGCATGCTCCAAGACCTGGTACGAGCTTTTCTTTCTACGCCACCCGGAAAAAGAGGTCATGAGGGCATCCAGAGTCTGCCCCTAAGGGGGGGCAATGTAAGGAAGCTGCCGGGAATCCGTCTGCGCATGCGCGCATTCGTCAACAGTCTCGGAATGCTGGCGCGCGCATCCCCAGTACGCAGCGGCCTTTCCGGAGTACCATTGCGCATGCGTGTGCGCAATTCGCGCATGCGCGTGCGCACGGGCAACGTGCGCGCGCAGGAGCACGCTCCTAATTCCCTTTGGCACCAGCCTGCCTACTTAAAGGATGCTCTGACTTCTGACAAGTGCTGACTGGTCTTCAGCAAGTACCCTGATACCTGAACTCTGTTTAAACCTGGCTTGATCCCTGTTGCTGAACCTTGGCTTCCCTTTGACCTTGCTTCCGGACTTGAATACTTGATTACTGGTTCCTGATCTCGGCTTCCCATCTGACCTCCCTCCTGCCTGTGCCTTGTACCCTCGCTGCCCGTCTGCTACCGAACCCGGTCACCCTTGTGATCCTGCACCAGCCTCCTGCTTGGCTTAACGCTGTCTCCAGTGCCTGTGCTAGCTGTCCATCCTACCAGCTTTCCTGAGTCCAGTTCCTTACCAGATGCTCTGCCTGCATCTCCACGTCTGCAACTCAGCTGACAAGTTCTGCACGCAACTACAGGCACTCGTGTAACTCCTCACCCTAGGTCTGTCCCATCCTCAGTGGGGCTTGGGTTGGAGATACAAGGAGGCCGACCTCGTCATTCCAGACTCCTACCAGGTACGTGACAGTACCAGTCAGCCAGAGATGGAGTCTGGAAGGGAGGCCTCCCCACCGAAGGACATTTACCAAACTATTTCTGCGCTCTCAAATATTGTGCAGAAGTTACAAGAGAATCTTGGTCGCATGGAAGAGCGACTTCCGCATGAGGTGACCGTCCCTGCAGTAATTGGTAGTTGGAGTTAAGGAAGTTCAACCTGTCTTGTACGGCAGGTACAGAAGAATCAATAGGCAGCTCAGGCAAGAAAGAAGGATGGTATCCATAATTGGCGAAAAAAGGTGACTGTTTGGTTACCGAATGGGTGGAATTATTTGTATGAAAATTTCGCGAGTGGGAGAAGTGATAGCCAGTCATCCTGTGCAATAGAAGAAAAGCATCGTAGGTACTGTTCAAGGGTTTGATTGACCCTTTCAGTCTGTCCATTAGTTTGTGGGTGATAAGCTGTGGAGAGGCGGAGTTCAATGTTCAAAGTTTCACATAAGGCCCTCCAAAATCTAGAAGTGAACTGCACCCCTCGATCAGAAACTATGCTGTCAGGGATGCCATGCAACCTTACAATCTCCTTGATAAAAGTTGAGGCAGTCTCCGGGGCAGAAGGAGTTCTTTGCAGAGGTACAAAGTGGGCCATTTTGGTCAAACGATCAACCACAACGAAAATGGTAGTGAAGTCTTCAGATGGGGGAAGTTCTACTATAAAATACATGGAGATCATGCTCCATGGTTTCTCAGGTACAGGAAGGGGCTCAAGTAGACCCCAAGTTCTGGCTCTGTCTGTACGTCTACGTCGAGTCCAAGGCAGTCTGTGTCTCTACTGCGGGGAGGTTGGCCACTTCATACGAACTTGTCCGGCAGAGACCTGCAGGATCTCTTCCGTCAGCCTCTTGTGATGCATCTCCCTGGGAAGGATCAGTCACATGTCTCTTCCCATCAAGCCTCAGCTCCCCGAAAAGACGGTTTCAGTACTTGCAATCATAGACTCTGGGGCCTGCAGCTGTTTTGTGGACTCTGCATTTGCTTCTCTTCAGCAGCTGCCCTTGGGTACCAAGAGGCAAGGGTTCCATGTCCATCTGGCTGACGGCTCCGGTATTAAATCAGGCCCGGTTACTCAGGGGACCTTGCCTATTCTCTGCCAGACTTCTTCAGGCCATAGCGAACTCCTCCGTTTGGATGTCATAGCTTCTCCCATGTTTCCCGTTATCCTCGGCATTCCATGGTTGAAGGCACACAACCCTCACGTTGACTGGCTTACCGGAGATATCTCTTTTTCGTCCAACTACTGCCAGACGCACTGCCTCTTGGGAGGAACTGTCAACTCCACGCACCTCCTGGGTATCCACCCTGACCATGAAGCCTCTAAACTGATCCCGGTTGCTTATCACGAATTTCTGGACGTCTTTAATAAAAAGGGTGCAGACACTCTTCCACCTCATAGAACTTACGATTGCCCCATTGAACTTCTACCGGGAGCCGAGATCCCGTTTGGTCGGATTTACCCTCTCTCTGAGCCTGAATTGGAAGCCCCTGCGTACCTATATCGACGAGAGCCTTGAAAAGCAGTTCATTCGGCCTTCCACTTACCAGCAGGAGCCGGTATTTTCTTCGTTGAGAAAAAAGACCACACCTTGAGGCCCTGTGTGGACTATCGTGACCTTAACAGGGTCACTGTCAAGAATCGGTACCCTCTTCCTCTGATTCCCGAACTATTCCAGAGGCTGCGAGGGGCACGAGTGTTCTCCAAACTGGACTTGAGGGGTGCCTATAATCTTGTCAGAATCAGGGAGGGAGACGAATGGAAGACGGCCTTCCGGACACGTTTTGGCCACTTTGAGTATTTAGTCATGCCATTTCGGGCTCTGCAATGCTCCAGCCACATTCCAGCATCTGGTAAACGATTTTTTTCGGGACTTTCTTGATTTATTCGTCATCGTGTATCTGGATGACATCCTTGTATTCTCTGAAACTTTAGAATCCCATCGGACTCATGTAAAAAAGGTATTAGCTCGATTGCGGGAACACTGACTTTACGCAAAGGCTGAAAAATGCGACTTTGAAAAGCAAGTTGTGCATTTCCTAGGGCTTGTCATCTCCGCCGAAGGAATCTCCATGGACCCTTAGAAAGTCGCTTCTGTCTTGGAATGGTCTGCTCCTACTGACAGAAAAGCTGTACAGAGGTTCGTGGGGTTTGCTAACTTTTTATAGAACATTTATTAAGGACTTTTCTGGCATCTCACTCCCATTACTCAGCTAACGAAACAGCATGTTCCCTTTCGATGGACCCCAGAGGCTCAGACAGCGTTTGAACAGTTGAAAGCCTTATTCACCTCAGCTCCCATCTTGAAACATCCCGATCCCTCCTTAGCTTATGTTTTGGAGGTAGACGCCTCGGAAAATGCAGTTGAGGCTATTATTTCCCAACGCCAAGGGCCCAAATCATTGCTCCACCCTGTGGCCTTCTTCTCTAAAAAATTAAATCCTTCCGAAAGGAATTATGATGTTGGTGACCGAGAGCTACTGGCTATCAAGGCCGCTCTTGAAGAATGGCGTTACCTTTTGGAGGGAGCTTCTCACCCAATTCTTATCTTCACAGATCACAAGAATCTTGAGTATTTGAAGACAGCTAAACGCCTAAGACCTCGGCAGGCAAGATGGGCACTTTTTTTTCTCTCGTTTCATGTTTCATATAACCTACCGTCCTGGCTCAAAGAACGGGAAACCAGATGCCTTGTCCCGCATGTTCAGTGATCCAGTTTGTATCCTCGGAACCTGATACTATTTTACCAGCCAATAATTTTTTACTTCTTCAGGCGGATCTGATGTCACATATAAGAAAATATGTGGAAGACCAACCGCCTTCCAAGGACCTGGCTCTTCAACTAAGGGATGGCCTGTACTAAGAGGCCTATTTGTCAAAGAGGCAAAATCTTTATCCCAGAACAGTTCAGAGTTGCCGTCCTAGGGCGATGTCATGATCATCCCCTAGCGGGTCACTTTGGGATTCACAAGACGGCTAATTCGATCTCCCGTACATTCTGTGGCCAAACTTGAAGAACGACTGCAAGAAATATGTAAGATCTTGTATTTCATGCCTTTGGAATAAGACAGACAGAGCAAGAACTTGGGGTCTACTTGAGCCCCTTCCTGTACCTGAGAAACCATGGAGCATGATCTCCATGGATTTTATAGTAGAACTTCCCCCATCTGAAGACTTCACTACCATTTTCGTTGTGGTTGTTCGTTTGACCAAAATGGCCCACTTTGTACCTCTGCAAGGAACTCCTTCTGCCCCGGAGACTGCCTTGAGCCCCTTCCTGTACCTGAGAAACCATGGAGCATGATCTCCATGGATTTTATAGTAGAACTTCCCCCATCTGAAGACTTCACTACCATTTTCGTTGTGGTTGATCGTTTGACCAAAATGGCCCACTTTGTACCTCTGCAAGGAACTCCTTCTGCCCCCGGAGACTGCCTCAACTTTTATCAAGGAGAATTGTAAGGTTGCATGGCATCCCTGACAGCATAGTTTCTGATCGAGGGGTGCAGTTCACTTCTAGATTTTGGAGGGCCTTATGTGAAACTTTGAACATTGAACTCCGCCTCTCCACAGCTTATCACCCACAAACTAATGGACAGACTGAAAGGGTCAATCAAACCCTTGAACAGTACCTACGATGCTTTTCTTCTTTTGCACAGGATGACTGGCTATCACTTCTCCCACTCGCGGAATTTTCATACAATAATTCCACCCATTCGGCAACCAAACAGTCACCTTTTTTCGCCAATTATGGATACCATCCTTCTTTCTTGCCTGAGCTGCCTATTGATTCTTCTGTACCTGCCGTACAAGACAGGTTGAACTTCCTTAACTCCAACTACCAATTACTGCAGGATACAATCTCCAAGACCCAGGCAGATAATAAAAAGTTCTTCGACAAGAAGAGAAGAGGCAATTTGAATCTTGAACCTGGAGATAAGGTCTGGCTTTCCACAGCGAACTTGAAACTAAGTTGCCCCTCGAGGAAGCTTGGCCCAAGATTTTTGGGGCCTTTTCCAGTACCTCGCTGCCCGTCTGCTACCGAACCCGGCCACCCTTGTGATCCTGCACCAGCCTCCTGCTTGGCTTAACGCTGTCTCCAGTGCCTGTGCTAGCTGTCCATCCTACCAGCTTTCCTGAGTCCAGTTCCTTACCAGATGCTCTGCCTGCATCTCCACGTCTGCAACTCAGCTGACAAGTTCTGCACGCAACTACAGGCTCTCGTGTAACTCCTCACCCTAGGTCTGTCCCATCCTCAGTGGGGCTTGGGTTGGAGATACAAGGGAGGCCGACCTCGTCATTCCAGACTCCTACCAGGTACGTGACAGTACCAGTCAGCCAGAGATGGAGTCTGGAAGGGAGGCCTCTCCACCGAAGGACATTTACCAAACTATTTCTGCGCTCTCAAATATTGTGCAGAAGTTACAAGAGCGGGTCACTTTGGGATTCACAAGACGGCTAATTTGATCTCCCGTACATTCTGGTGGCCAAACTTGATGCACGACTGCAAGAAATATGTAAGATCTTGTATTTCATGCCTTCGGAATAAGACAGACAGAGCCAGAACTTGGGGTCTACTTGAGCCCCTTCCTGTACCTGAGAAACCATGGAGCATGATCTCCATGGATTTTATAGTAGAACTTCCCCCATCTGAAGACTTCACTACCATTTTCGTTGTGGTTGATCGT
>JARGYO010003983.1:0-88195 GCA_029206835.1 Rana muscosa | reverse complement strand
GGCAGTTGATGGGGGGTGTATTTTGGGCAGTTGATTGGGGGGTGTATTCTGGGCAGTTGATTGGGGGGTGTATCTGGGCAGTTGATGGGGGGTGTATTTTGGGCAGTTGATTGGGGGGTGTATTCTGGGCAGTAGATGGGGGGGGTGTATTCTGGGCAGTTGATGGGGGGGTGTATTTTGGGCAGTAGATGGGGGGGGGTGTATTCTGGGCAGTTGATGGGGGGGTGTATTCTGGGCAGTAGATGGGGGGTGTATTCTGGGCAGTAGATGGGGGGTGTATTCTGGGCAGTTGATGGGGGGGGGTGTATTCTGGGCAGTTGATGGGGGGTGTATTCTGGGCAGTTGATTGGGGGGGTGTATTCTGGGCAGTTGATGGGGGGGGGTGTATTCTGGGCAGTTGATGGGGGGGGTATTCTGTGCAGTTGATGGGGGGGGTGTATTCTGGGCAGTTGATGGGGGGTGTAATCTGGGCAGTTGATGGGGGGGTGTATTCTGGGCAGTTGATGGGGGAGGGGGTGTATTCTGGGCAGTTGATGGGGAGGGGGTGTATTCTGGGCAGTTGATGGGGGGGTGTATTCTGGGCAGTTGATGGGGGGGTATATTTTGGGCAGTTGATTGGGGTGTGTATTCTGGGCAGTTGATGGGGGGTGTATTCTGGGCAGTTGATGGGGGGGGTGTATTCTGGGCAGTTGATGGGGGGTGTATTCTGGGCAGTTGATTGGGGGGGTGTATTCTGGGCAGTTGATGGGGGGTATATTTTGGGCAGTTGATTGGGGGGTGTATTCTGGGCAGTGATGGGGGGGTGTATTTTGGGCAGTTGATTGGGGGGTGTATTCTGGCAGTTATGATGGGGGGGTGTATTCTGGGCAGTAGATTTGGGGGTGTATTCTGGGCAGTTGATGGGGGGGTGTATTTTTGGGCAGTTGATTGGGGGGTGTATTCTGGGCAGTTGATTGGGGGTGTATTGTGGGCAGTTGATGGGGGTGTATTTTGGGCAGCTGATTGGGGCGGTGTATTCTGGCAGTTGATGGGGGGTGTATTCTGGGCAGTTGATGGGGGGGGTGTATTCTGGGCAGTTGATGGGGGGGTGTATTTTGGGGCAGTTGATTGGGGGGTGTATTTTGGGCAGTTAATGGGGGGTGTAATCTGGGCAGTTGATGGGGGGTGTATTCTGGGCAGTTGATGGGTGAGGTGTAATCTGGGCAGTTGATGGGGGGGGTGTATTCTGGGCAGTTGATGGGGGAGGGGGTGTATTCTGGCAGTTGATGGGGGAGGGGGTGTATTCTGGGCAGTTGATGGGGGGTGTATTCTGGGCAGTTGATGGGGGGGGTGTATTCTGGGCAGTTGATGGGGGGGTGTATTTTGGGGCAGTTGATTGGGGGGTGTATTTTGGGCAGTTAATGGGGGGGTGTAAACTGGGCAGTTGATGGGGGGGTGTATTCTGGGCAGTTGATGGGTTAGGTGTATTCTGTGCAGTTGATGGGGGGGAGAGTGTATTCTGGGCAGTTGATGGGGGGTGTGTTTTCTGGGCAGTTGATGGGGGGGTGTGTTTTCTGGGCAGTTGATGGGGGGTGTATTATGGGCAGTTGATGGGGGGTGTATTTTGGGCAGTTGATTGGGGGGTGTATTCTGGGCAGTTGATTGGGGGGTGTATTCTGGGCAGTTGATGGGGGGTGTATTTTGGGCAGTTGATTGGGGGGTGTATTCTGGGCAGTAGATGGGGGGGTTGTATTCTGGGCAGTTGATGGGGGGGGTGTATTTTGGGCAGTAGATGGGGGGGGTGTATTCTGGGCAGTTGATGGGGGGGTGTATTCTGGGCAGTAGATGGGGGGGTGTATTCTGGGCAGTAGATGGGGGGTGTATTCTGGCAGTTGATGGGGGGGGTGTATTCTGGGCAGTTGATGGGGGGGTGTATTCTGGGCAGTTGATTGGGGGGGTGTATTCTGGGCAGTTGATTGGGGGGGTGTATTCTGGCAGTTGATGGGGGGGGGGGTATTCTGTGCAGTTGATGGGGGGGTGTAATTCTGGGCAGTTGATGGGGGTGTAATCTGGGCAGTTGATGGGGGGGGTGTATTCTGGGCAGTTGATGGGGGAGGGGGTGTATTCTGGGCAGTTGATGGGGGAGGGGGTGTATTCTGGGCAGTTGATGGGGGGTGTATTCTGGGCAGTTGATGGGGGGGTATATTTTGGGCAGTTGATTGGGGTGTGTATTCTGGCAGTTGATGGGGGGTGTATTCTGGGCAGTTGATGGGGGGGTGTATTCTGGCAGTTGATGGGGGGTGTATTCTGGGCAGTTGATTGGGGGGGTGTATTCTGGGCAGTTGATGGGGGGTATATTTTGGGCAGTTGATTGGGGGGTGTATTCTGGGCAGTTGATGGGGGGGGGTGTATTTTGGGCAGTTGATTGGGGGGTGTATTCTGGCAGTTGATGGGGGGGGTGTATTCTGGGCAGTAGATTTGGGGGTGTATTCTGGGCAGTTGATGGGGGGGTGTATTTTGGGCAGTTGATTGGGGGGTGTATTCTGGGCAGTTGATTGGGGGTGTATTGTGGGCAGTTGATGGGGGTGTATTTTGGGCAGCTGATTGGGGGGTGTATTCTGGGCAGTTGATGGGGGGTGTATTCTGGGCAGTTGATGGGGGGGGTGTATTCTGGGCAGTTGATGGGGGGGTGTATTTTGGGCAGTTGATTGGGGGGGTGTATTTTTGGGCAGTTAATGGGGGGTGTAATCTGGGCAGTTGATGGGGGTGTATTCTGGGCAGTTGATGGGTGAGGTGTATTCTGTGCAGTTGATGGGGGGGAGTGTATTCTGGGCAGTTGATGGGGGGTGTGTTTTCTGGGCAGTTGATGGGGGTTGTGTTTTCTGGGCAGTTGATGGGGGGTGTATTATGGGCAGTTGATGGGGGGTGTGTATTCTGGGCAGTTGATGGGGGTGTAATCTGGGCAGTTGATGGGGGGGTGTATTCTGGGCAGTTGATGGGGGAGGGGGTGTATTCTGGGCAGTTGATGGGGGAGGGGGTGTATTCTGGGCAGTTGATGGGGGGGTGTATTCTGGGCAGTTGATGGGGGGGTATATTTTGGCAGTTGATTGGGGTGTGTATTCTGGGCAGTTGATGGGGGGTGTATTTTGGGCAGTTGATTGGGGGGTGTATTATGGCAGTTGATGGGGGGGGTGTATTCTGGGCAGTAGATTTGGGGGTGTATTCTGGGCAGTTGATGGGGGGTGTGTATTTTGGGCAGTTGATTGGGGGGTGTATTCTGGGCAGTTGATGGGGGGTGTATTCTGGGCAGTTGATGGGGGGGTGTATTCTGGGCAGTTGATGGGGGGTGTATTCTCGGCAGTTGATGGGGGGTGTATTCTGGGCAGTTGATGGGGGATGTAATCTGGGCGGTTGATGGGGGGGTGTATTCTGGGCAGTTGATGGGGGGGTGTATTCCGGGCAGTTGATGGGGGGTGTATTCTGGGCAGTTGATGGGGTGTTAATCTGGGCAGTTGATGGGGGGGGGTGTATTCTGGGCAGTTGATGGGGGAGGGGGTGTATCTGGGCAGTTGATGGGGAGGGGGTGTATTCTGGGCAGTTGATGGGGGGGTGTATTCTGGGCAGTTGATGGGGGGGTGTATTTTGGGCAGTTGATGGGGGGGTGTATTCTGGGCAGTTGATGGGGGGGTGTATTCTGGGCAGTTGATGGGTGGGTGTATTCTGGGCAGTTGATGGGGGGGTGTATTCTGGGCAGTTGATGGGGGGTGTATTCTCGGCAGTTGATGGGGGGTGTATTCTGGGCAGTTGATGGGGGGTGTAATCTGGGCAGTTGATGGGGGGAGGTGTATTCTGGGCATTTGATGGGGGGGGGGGTTGTATTGTGGGCAGTTGATGGGGGGGGGTGTATTGTGGGCAGTTGATGGGGGGGTGTATTTTGGGCAGTTGATTGGGGGGTGTATTCTGGGCAGTTGATTGGGGGGTGTATTCTGGGCAGTTTATGGGGGGTGTATTCTGGGCAGTTGATGGGGGGGTGTATTCTGTGCAGTTGATGGGGAGTGTATTCTGGGCAGTTGATGGGGTGGGTGTATTCTGGGCAGTTGATTTGGGGGTGTATTCTGGGCAGTTGATGGGGGGAGGTGTATTCTGGGCATTTGATGGGGGGGTTGTATTGTGGGCAGTTGATGGGGGGGGGGTGTATTGTGGGCAGTTGATGGGTGGGTGTTTTTTGGGCAGTTGATTGGGGGTGTATTCTGGGCAGTTGATTGGGGGGGTGTATTCTGGGCAGTTTATGGGGGGGTGTATTCTGGCAGTTGATGGGGGGGTGTATTCTGTGCAGTTGATGGGGAGTGTATTCTGGGCAGTTGATGGGGGGTGTATTCTGGGCAGTTGATGGGGTGTAATCTGGGCAGTTGATGGGGGGGTGTATTCTGGGCAGTTGATGGGGGGTGTATTCTGGCAGTTGATGGGGGAGGGGGTGTATCTGGGCAGTTGATGGGGGGTGTATTTGGGCAGTTGATGGGGGGTGTATTCTGGGCAGTTGATGGGGGGGGGTATATTCTGGGCAGTTGATGGGGGGGTGTATTCTGGGCAGTTGATTGGGGGGTGTATTCTGGGCAGTTGATGGGGGTGTAATCTGGGCAGTTGATGGGGGGTGTGTGTGTGTATTCTGGCAGTTGATGGGGGGGTGTATTCTGGGCAGTTGATGGGGGGGTGTATTCTGGGCAGTTGATGGGGGGGGGTATATTTTGGGAAGTTGATTGGGGGTGTATTTTGGGCAGTTGATGGGGGGTGTATTCTGGGCAGTTGATGGGGGGGGTGTATTCTGGGCAGTTGATGGGGGGGTGTATTCTGGGCAGTTGATGGGGGGGTGTATTCTGGGCAGTTGATGGGGGGGGTGTATTCTGTGCAGTTGATGGGGGGTGTATTCTGGGCAGTTGATGGGGGGGTGTATTCTGGGCAGTTGATGGGGTGTAATCTGGGCAGTTGATGGGGGGTGTGTGTGTGTATTCTGGGCAGTTAATGGGGGGGGGGGTGTATTCTGGGCAGTTGATGGGGGGGGGGTGTATTCTGGGCAGTTGATGGGGGGGTATATTTTGGGAAGTTGATTGGGGGGTGTATTTTGGGCAGTTGATGGGGGGGTGTATTCTGGGCAGTTGATGGGTGGGTGTATTCTGTGCAGTTGATGGGGGGTGTATTCTGGGCAGTTGATGGGGGGTGTATTTTGGGCAGTTGATGGGGGTGTAATCTGGGCAGTTGATGGGGTGGTGTATTCTGGGCAGTTGATGGGGGGGTGTATTCTGGGCAGTTGATGGGGGAGGGGGTGTATTCTGGGCAGTTGATGGGGGGGTGTATTTTGGGCAGTTGATGGGGGGGTCGTATTTTGGGCAGTTGATTGGGGGGTGTATTCTGGGCAGTTGATGGGGGTGTATTCTGGGCAGTTGATGGGGGGGTGTATTCTGGGCAGTTGATGGGGGTGTAATCTGGGCAGTTGATGGGGTGGGGGTGTATTCTGGGCAGTTGATGGGGGGTGTATTCTGGGCAATTGATGGGGGGTGTATTCTGGGCAGTTGATGGGGGGGGGTGTATTCTGGGCAGTTGATGGGGGGTGTATTCTGGGCAGTTGATTGGGGGGGTGTATTCTGGGCAGTTGATGGGGGTGTAATCTGGGGCAGTTGATGGGGGGTGTGTGTGTGTATTCTGGGCAGTTGATGGGGGGGGGGTGTATTCTGGGCAGTTGATGGGGGGGTGTATTCTGGGCAGTTGATGGGGGGTATATTTTGGGAAGTTGATTGGGGGGTGTATTTGGGCAGTTGATGGGGGGTGTATTCTGGGCAGTTTGATGGGGGGGGTGTGTATTCTGGCAGTTGATGGGGGGGTGTATTCTGGGCAGTTGATGGGGTGGGTGTATTCTGGGCAGTTGATGGGGGGGGTGTATTCTGTGCAGTTGATGGGGGGTGTATTATGGGCAGTTGATGGGGGGGTGTATTCTGGGCAGTTGATGGGGTGTAATCTGGGCAGTTGATGGGGGGTGTGTGTGTGTATTCTGGGCAGTTGATGGGGGGGGGTGTATTCTGGGCAGTTGATGGGGGGTGTATTCTGGGCAGTTGATGGGGGGGTATATTTTGGGAAGTTGATTGGGGGGTGTATTTTGGGCAGTTGATGGGGGGTGTATTCTGGGCAGTTGATGGGTGGGTGTATTCTGGGCAGTTGATGGGGGGGTGTATTCTGGCAGTTGATGGGGGGTGTATTCTGGGCAGTTGATGGGGGGGGGGTGTATTCTGTGCAGTTGATGGGGGGTGTATTATGGGCAGTTGATGGGGGGGTGTATTCTGGGCAGTTGATGGGGGTGTAATCTGGGCAGTTGATGGGGGGTGTGTGTGTGTATTCTGGGCAGTTGATGGGGGGGGTGTATTCTGGGCAGTTGATGGGGGGGTGTATTCTGGGCAGTTGATGGGGGGGTATATTTTGGGAAGTTGATTGGGGGTGTATTTTGGGCAGTTGATGGGGGGTGTATTTTGGGCAGTTGATTGGGGGTGTATTCTGGCAGTTGATGGGGGGGGGTGTATTCTGGGCAGTTGATGGGGGGTGTATTCTGGGCAGTTGATGGGGGGTGTATTCTGGCAGTTGATGGGGGGGTGTATTCTGGACAGTTGATGGGTGGGTGTATTCTGGGCAGTTGATGGGGGGGTGTATTCTGGGCAGTTGATGGAGAGGTGTATTCTCGGCAGTTGATGGGGGGTGTATTCTGGGCAGTTGATGGGGGGTGTAATCTGGGCAGTTGATGGGGGGTGTAATCTGGGCAGTTGATGGGGGGGTGTATTCTGGGCAGTTGATGGGGGGTGTATTCTGGGCATTGATGGGGGGTGTATTCTGGGCAGTTGATGGGGTGGGGGTGTATTCTGGGCAGTTGTTGGGGGGGTGTATTCTGGGTAGTTGATGGGGGGTGTATTTTGGGCAGTTGATGGGGGGGTGTATTTTGGACAGTTTGATGGGGGGGTGTATTCTGTGCAGTTGATGGGGGGTGTATTCTGGGCAGTTGATGGGGGGTGTATTCTGGGCAGTTGATGGGGGTGTAATCTGGGCAGTTGATGGGGGGGGTGTATTCTGGGCAGTTGATGGGGGGTGTATTCTGGGCAGTTGATGGGGGAGGGGGTGTATTCTGGCAGTTGATGGGGGGGGGGTGTATTTTGGGCAGTTGATGGGGGGGTGTATTTTGGGCAGTTGATGGGGGGGTATATTTTGGGCAGTTGATGGGGGGTATATTTTGGGCAGTTGATTGGGGGGTGTATTCTGGGCAGTTGATGGGGGGGTGTATTTTGGGCAGTTGATTGGGGGGTGTATTCTGGCAGTTGATGGGGGGGTGTATTCTGGGCAGTAGATTTGGGGGTGTATTCTGGGCAGTTGATGGGGGGGGTGTATTTTGGAAGTTGATTGGGGGGTGTATTCTGGGCAGTTGATAGGGGGGTGTGTATTCTGGGCATTTGATGGGGGGTGTATTCTGGGCAGTTGATGGGGGGGGTTTATTCCTGGGCAGTTGTTGGGGGGGTGTATTCTGGGTAGTTGATGGGGGGGTGTATTTTGGGCAGTTGATTGGGGGGTGTATTCTGGGCAGTTGATGGGGGGGTGTATTCTGGACAGTTGATGGGGGGGTGTATTCTGTGCAGTTGATGGGGGGTGTATTCTGGGCAGTTGATGGGGGTGTGTATTCTGGGCAGTTGATGGGGGTGTAATCTGGGCAGTTGATGGGGGGTGTATTCTGGGCAGTTGATGGGGGGGGGTGTATTCTGGGCAGTTGATGGGGGAAGGGGTGTATTCTGGGCAGTTGATGGGGGGGTGTATTCTGGGCAGTTGATGGGGGGGTATATTTTGGGCAGTTGATTGGGGGGTGTATTCTGGGCAGTTGATGGGGGGGTGTATTTTGGGCAGTTGATTGGAGGGTGTATTCTGGCAGTTGATGGGGGGTGTATTCTGGGCAGTAGATTTGGGGGTGTATTCTGGGCAGTTGATTGGGGGGTGTATTCTGGGCAGTTGATTTGGGGGTGTATTCTGGGCAGTTGATGGGGGAGGTGTATTCTGGGCATTTGATGGGGGGGTTGTATTGTGGGCAGTTGATGGGGGGGGGGGTGTATTGTGGGCAGTTGATGGGGGGTGTATTTTGGGCAGTTGATTGGGGGGTGTATTCTGGGCAGTTGATTGGGGGGTGTATTCTGGGCAGTTTATGGGGGGGTGTATTCTGGGCAGTTGATGGGGGGGGTGTATTCTGTGCAGTTGATGGGGAGTGTATTCTGGGCAGTTGATGGGGGGTGTATTCTGGGCAGTTGATGGGGGTGTAATCTGGGCAGTTGATGGGGGGGTGTATTCTGGGCAGTTGATGGGGGGTGTATTCTGGGCAGTTGATGGGGGGGTGTATTCTGGGCAGTTGATGGGGGTGTAATCTGGGCAGTTGATGGGGGGTGTGTGTGTGTATTCTGGGCAGTTAATGGGGGGGGTGTATTCTGGGCAGTTGATGGGGGGGGTGTATTCTGGGCAGTTGATGGTGGGGTATATTTTGGGAAGTTGATTGGGGGTGTATTTTGGGCAGTTGATGGGGGGTGTATTCTGGGCAGTTGATGGGTGGGTGTATTCTGGGCAGTTGATGGGGGGGTGTATTCTGGGCAGTTGATGGGGGGTGTATTCTGTGCAGTTGATGGGGGGTGTATTCTGGGCAGTTGATGGGGGGTGTATTCTGGGCAGTTGATGGGGGTGTAATCTGGGCAGTTGATGGGGTGGTGTATTCTGGGCAGTTGATGGGGGGGTGTATTCTGGGCAGTTGATGGGGGAGGGGGTGTATTCTGGGCAGTTGATGGGGGGGTGTATTTGGGCAGTTGATGGGGGGGGTCGTATTTGGGCAGTTGATTGGGGGGTGTATTCTGGGCAGTTGATGGGGGGTGTATTCTGGGCAGTTGATGGGGGGGTGTATTCTGGGCAGTTGATGGGGGTGTAATCTGGGCAGTTGATGGGGTGGGGGTGTATTCTGGGCAGTTGATTGGGGGGGTGTATTCTGGGCTGTTGATGGGGGTGTAATCTGGGCAGTTGATGGGGGTGTGTGTGTGTATTCTGGGCAGTTGATGGGGGGGGTGTATTCTGGGCAGTTGATGGGGGGGTGTATTCTGGGCAGTTGATGGGGGGTATATTTTGGGAAGTTGATTGGGGGGTGTATTTTGGGCAGTTGATGGGGGTGTATTCTGGGCAGTTGATGGGGGGGTGTATTCTGGGCAGTTGATGGGGGGGTGTATTCTGGGCAGTTGATGGGGGGGTGTATTCTGGGCAGTTGATGGGGGGGGGTGTATTCTGTGCAGTTGATGGGGGGTGTATTATGGGCAGTTGATGGGGGGGGTGTATTCTGGGCAGTTGATGGGGGTGTAATCTGGGCAGTTGATGGGGGGTGTGTGTGTGTATTCTGGGCAGTTGATGGGGGGGGGTGTATTCTGGGCAGTTGATGGGGGGGTGTATTCTGGGCAGTTGATGGGGGGTATATTTTGGGAAGTTGATTGGGGGGTGTATTTTGGGCAGTTGATGGGGGGTGTATTCTGGGCAGTTGATGGGTGGGTGTATTCTGGGCAGTTGATGGGGGGGTGTATTCTGGGCAGTTGATGGGGGGTGTATTATGGGCAGTTGATGGGGGGGTGTATTCTGGGCAGTTGATGGGGTGTAATCTGGGCAGTTGATGGGGGGTGTGTGTGTGTATTCTGGGCAGTTGATGGGGGGGTGTATTCTGGGCAGTTGATGGGGGGGGTGTATTCTGGGCAGTTGATGGGGGGTATATTTTGGGAAGTTGATTGGGGGGTGTATTTTGGGCAGTTGATGGGGGGTGTATTCTGTGCAGTTGATGGGGGTGTATTCTGGGCAGTTGATGGGGGGTGTATTCTGGGCAGTTGATGGGGGTGTAATCTGGGCAGTTGATGGGGTGGTGTATTCTGGGCAGTTGATGGGGGGGTGTATTCTGGGCAGTTGATGGGGGGTGTATTCTGGGCAGTTGATGGGGGGTGTATTCTGGGCAGTTGATGGGGGGGGGTGTATTCTGGCAGTTGATGGGGGGGTGTATTCTGGGCAGTTGATGGGGGGTGTATTCTGGTTAGTTGATTGGGGGGGTGTATTCCGGGCAGTTGATGGGGGGTGTATTCTGGGCAGTTGATGGGGGGGTGTATTCTGGGCAGTTGATGGGGGGTGTATTCTGGGCAGTTGATGGTGGGGTGTATTCTGGGCAGTTGATGGGGGGGTGTATTCTGGGCAGTAGATGGGGGGTGTATTCTGGGCAGTTGATGGGGGTGTAATCTGGGCAGTTGATGGGGGGGTGTATTCTGGGCAGTTGATGGGGGAGGGGGGTGTATTCTGGGCAGTTGATGGGGGAGGGGGTGTATTCTGGGCAGTTGATGGGGGGGGTGTATTCTGGGCAGTTGATGGGGGGTATATTTTGGGCAGTTGATTGGGGTGTGTATTCTGGGCAGTTGATGGGGGGGTGTATTTTGGGCAGTTGATTGGGGGGTGTATTCTGCAGTTGATGGGGGGGGGTGTATTCTGGGCAGTGATGGGGGGTGTATTCTGGCAGTTGATGGGGGGGTGTATTCTGGGCAGTTGATGGGGGGGTGTATTCTGGGCAGTTGATGGGGGGGTGTATTCTGGGCAGTTGATGGGTGGGTGTAATTCTGGGCAGTTGATGGGGTTGGGTGTTATTCTGGGCAGTTGATGGAGAGGTGTATTCTCGGCAGTTGATGGGGGGTGTATTCTGGGCAGTTGATGGGGGGTGTAATCTGGGCAGTTGATGGGGGGTGTATTCTGGGCAGTTGATGGGGGGGTGTATTCTGGGCAGTTGATGGGGGGGTGTATTCTGGGCATTTGATGGGGGGTGTATTCTGGGCAGTTGATGGGGGGGTGTATTCTGGGCAGTTGTTGGGGGGGTGTATTCTGGGTAGTTGATGGGGGGGTGTATTTTGGGCAGTTGATGGGGGGGTGTATTTTGGACAGTTGATGGGGGGGTGTATTCTGTGCAGTGATGGGGGGTGTATTCTGGGCAGTTGATGGGGGGTGTATTCTGGGCAGTTGATTGGGGGGTGTATTCTGGGCAGTTGATGGGGGGGGTGTATTTTGGCAGTTGATTGGGGGTGTATTCTGGCAGTTGATGGGGGGTGTATTCTGGGCAGTAGATTTGGGGGTGTATTCTGGGCAGTTGATGGGGGGGGTGTATTTTGGGCAGTTGATTGGGGGGTGTATTCTGGGCAGTTTATTGGGGGGTGTATTCTGGACAGTTAATGGGGGGGTGTATTTTGGGCAGTTGATTGGGGGGTGGTATTCTGGGCAGTTGATGGGGGTGTATTCTGGGCAGTAGATGGGGGGGTGTATTCTGGGCAGTTGATGGGGGGGGGGTGTATTCTGGGCAGTTGATGGGGGGTGTATTCTGGGCAGTTGATTGGGGGGGGTGTATTCTGGGCAGTTGATGGGGGGGTGTATTCTGTGCAGTTGATGGGGGGGGTGTATTCTGGGCAGTTGATGGGGGGGTGTATTCTGGGCAGTTGATGGGGGGGGTGTATTCTGGGCAGTTGATGGGGGGTGTAATCTGGGCAGTTGATGGGGGGTGTATTCTGGGCAGTTGATGGGGGGTGTATTCTGGGCAGTTGATGGGGGAGGGGGTGTATTCTGGGCAGTTGATGGGGGGGGTGTATTCTGGGCAGTTGATGGGGGGTATATTTTGGGCAGTTGATTGGGGGGTGTATCTGGGCAGTTGATGGGGGGGTGTATTTTGGGCAGTTGATTGGGGGTGTATTCTGGCAGTTGATGGGGGGGGGGTTGTATTCTGGGCAGTTGATGGGGGGGTGTATTCTGGGCAGTTGATGGGGGGGTGTATTTTGGGCAGTTGATTGGGGGGTGTATTTTGGGCAGTTAATGGGGGGTGTAATCTGGGCAGTTGATGGGGGGGGTGTATTCTGGGCAGTTGATGGGGGGGTGTATTCTGGGCAGTTGATGGGGGGGTGTATTCTGGGCAGTTGATGGGGGGGGTGTATTCTGGGCAGTTGATGGGGGGGGTGTATTTTGGGCAGTTGATTGGGGGGTGTATTTTGGGCAGTTAATGGGGGGTGTAATCTGGGCAGTTGATGGGGGGGTGTATTCTGGGCAGTTGATGGTGAGGTGTATTCTGTGCAGTTGATGGGGGGGGAGTGTATTCTGGGCAGTTGATGGGGGGGTGTGTTTTCTGGGCAGTTGATGGGGGGGTGTGTTTTCTGGGCAGTTGATGGGGGGTGTATTATGGGCAGTTGATGGGGGGGTGTATTTTGGGCAGTTGATTGGGGGGTTGTATTCTGGGCAGTTGATTGGGGGGTGTATTCTGGGCAGTTGATGGGGGGTGTATTTTGGGCAGTTGATTGGGGGGTGTATTCTGGGCAGTAGATGGGGGGGTGTATTCTGGGCAGTTGATGGGGGGGGGGTGTATTTTGGGCAGTAGATGGGGGGGTGTATTCTGGGCAGTTGATGGGGGGGTGTATTCTGGCAGTAGATGGGGGGGTGTATTCTGGGCAGTAGATGGGGGGTGTATTCTGGGCAGTTGATGGGGGGGTGTATTCTGGGCAGTTGATGGGGGGTGTATTCTGGGCAGTTGATTGGGGGGTGTATTCTGGGCAGTTGATGGGGAGGGGTGTATTCTGGCAGTTGATGGGGGGGGTATTCTGTGCAGTTGATGGGGGGGTGTATTCTGGGCAGTTGATGGGGGTGTGTATTCTGGGCAGTTGATGGGGGTGTAATCTGGGCAGTTGATGGGGGGGTGTATTCTGGGCAGTTGATGGGGGAGGGGGTGTATTCTGGGCAGTTGATGGGGGAGGGGGTGTATTCTGGGCAGTTGATGGGGGGGTGTATTCTGGGCAGTTGATGGGGGGTATATTTTGGGCAGTTGATTGGGGTGTGTATTCTGGGCAGTTGATGGGGGGTGTATTCTGGGCAGTTGATGGGGGGGGGTGTATTCTGGGCAGTTGATGGGGGGTGTATTCTGGGCAGTTGATTGGGGGGGTGTATTCTGGGCAGTTGATGGGGGGTATATTTTGGGCAGTTGATTGGGGGGTGTATTCTGGGCAGTTGATGGGGGGGGTGTATTTTGGGCAGTTGATTGGGGGGTGTATTCTGGCAGTTGATGGGGGGGTGTATTCTGGGCAGTAGATATTGGGGGTGTATTCTGGGCAGTTGATGGGGGGGTGTATTTTGGGCAGTTGATTGGGGGGTGTATTCTGGGCAGTTGATTGGGGTGTATTGTGGGCAGTTGATGGGGGTGTATTTGGGCAGCTGATTGGGGGGTGTATTCTGGGCATTTGATGGGGGATGTATTCTGGGCAGTTGATGGGGGGGTGTATTCTGGGCAGTTGATGGTGGGGGTGTATTCTGGGCAGTTGATGGGGGGTGTATTCTGGGCAGTTGATGGGGGTGTAATCTGAGCAGTTGATGGGGGGGTGTATTCTGGGCAGTTGATGGGGGGTGTATTCTGGGCAGTTGATGGGGGGGTTGTATTCTGGGCAGTTGATGGGGGGGTGTATTCTGGGCAGTTGATGGGGGGTGTATTCTGGGCAGTTGATGGGGGGGTGTATTCTGGGCAGTTGATGGGGGGGTGTATTTTGGGCAGTTGATTGGGGGGTGTATTTTGGGCAGTTAATGGGGGGTGTAATCTGGGCAGTTGATGGGGGGGTGTATTCTGGGCAGTTGATGGGTGAGGTGTATTCTGTGCAGTTGATGGGGGGAGTTTATTCTGGGCAGTTGATGGGGGGGTGTGTTTTCTGGCAGTTGATGGGGGGTGTGTTTTCTGGGCAGTTGATGGGGGGTGTATATGGGCAGTTGATGGGGGTGTGTATTCTGGGCAGTTGATGGGGGTGTAATCTGGGCAGTTGATGGGGGGGTGTATTCTGGGCAGTTGATGGGGGAGGGGTGTATTCTGGGCAGTTGATGGGGGAGGGGGTGTATTCTGGGCAGTGATGGGGGGTGTATTCTGGGCAGTTGATGGGGGGGAATATTTTGGGCAGTTGATTGGGGTGTGTATTCTGGGCAGTTGATGGGGGGGTGTATTTTGGGCAGTTGATTGGGGGGGTGTATTATGGCAGTTGATGGGGGGGGTGTATTCTGGGCAGTAGATTTGGGGTGTATTCTGGGCAGTTGATGGGGGGGGGTGTATTTTGGGCAGTTGATTGGGGGGTGTATTCTGGGCAGTTGATGGGGGGGTGTATTCTGGGCAGTTGATGGGGGGGTGTATTCTGGGCAGTGATGGGGGGGTGTATTCTCGGCAGTTGATGGGGGGTGTATTCTGGGCAGTTGATGGGGGGTGTAATCTGGGCAGTTGATGGGGGGGTGTATTCTGGGCAGTTGATGGGGGGGTGTATTCCGGGCAGTTGATGGGGGGTGTATTCCGGGCAGTTGATGGGGGGGGTGTATTCTGGGCAGTTGATGGGGGGTGTATTCTGGGCAGTTGATGGGGGGGTGTATTCTGGGCAGTTGATGGGGGGGTGTATTCTGGGCAGTTGATGGGGGTGTAATCTGGGCAGTTGATGGGGGGGGTGTATTCTGGGCAGTTGATGGGGGAGGGGGTGTATTCTGGGCAGTTGATGGGGGGGTGTATTCTGGGCAGTTGATGGGGGGGTGTATTCTGGGCAGTTGATGGGGGGGTGTATTTGGGCAGTTGATGGGGGGGTGTATTCTGGGCAGTTGATGGGGGGTGTATTCTGGGCAGTTGATGGGTGGTGTATTCTGGGCAGTTGATGGGGGGGTGTATTCTGGGCAGTTGATGGGGGGGTGTATTCTCGGCAGTTGATGGGGGGTGTATTCTGGGCAGTTGATGGGGGGTGTAATCTGGGCAGTTGATGGGGGGTGTATTCTGGGCAGTTGATGGGGGGGTGTATTCTGGGCAGTTGATGGGGGGGTGTATTCTGGGCATTTGATGGGGGGGTGTATTCTGGGCAGTTGATGGGGGGGGTGTATTCTGGGCAGTTGTTGGGGGGGTGTATTCTGGGTAGTTGATGGGGGGGTGTATTTTGGGCAGTTGATTGGGGGGTGTATTCTGGGCAGTTGATGGGGGGGTGTATTCTGGACAGTTGATGGGGGGGTGTATTCTGTGCAGTTGATGGGGGGTGTATTCTGGGCAGTTGATGGGGGTGTGTATTCTGGGCAGTTGATGGGGGTGTAATCTGGGCAGTTGATGGGGGGTGTATTCTGGGCAGTTGATGGGGGGGGTGTATTCTGGGCAGTTGATGGGGGAAGGGGTGTATTCTGGGCAGTTGATGGGGGGGTGTATTCTGGCAGTTGATGGGGGGGTATATTTTGGGCAGTTGATTGGGGGTGTATTCTGGGCAGTTGATTGGGGGGTGTATTCTGGGCAGTTGATGGGGGGTGTATTTTGGGCAGTTGATTGGGGGTGTATTCTGGCAGTTGATGGGGGGGTGTATTCTGGGGCAGTAGATTTTGGGGTGTATTCTGGGTAGTTGATTGGGGGGTGTATTCTGGGCAGTTGATTTGGGGGTGTATTCTGGGCAGTTGATGGGGGGAGGTGTATTCTGGGCATTTGATGGGGGGGTGTATTCTGGCAGTTGATTGGGGGGTGTATTCTGGGCAGTTTATGGGGGGGGTGTATTCTGGGCAGTTGATGGGGGGGTGGTATTCTGTGCAGTTGATGGGAGTGTATTCTGGGCAGTTGATGGGGGGTCGTATTTTGGGCAGTTGATTGGGGGGTGTATTCTGGGCAGTTGATGGGGGGTGTATTCTGGGCAGTTGATGGGGGGGTGTATTCTGGGCAGTTGAGGGGGGGGGTGTATTCTGGGCAGTTGATGGGGGGGGGTGTATTCTGGGCAGTTGATGGTGGGTGTAATCTGGGCAGTTGATGGGGGTGTAATCTGGGCAGTTGATGGGGGGGTGTATTCTGGGCAGTTGATTGGGGGGTGTATTCTGGGCAGTTGATGGGGGGTGTATTCTGGGCAGTTGATGGAGAGGTGTATTCTCGGCAGTTGATGGGGGGTGTATTCTGGGCAGTTGATGGGGGTGTAATCTGGGCAGTTGATGGGGGGTGTATTCTGGGCAGTTGATGGGGGGGTGTATTCTGGGCAGTTGATGGGGGGTGTATTCTGGGCATTTGATGGGGGGTGTATTCTGGCAGTTGATGGGGGGGGTGTATTCTGGGCAGTTGTTGGGGGGGTGTATTCTGGTAGTTGATGGGGGGGTGTATTTTGGGCAGTTGATGGGGGGGTGTATTTTGGACAGTTGATGGGGGGGTGTATCTGTGCAGTTGATGGGGGGTGTATTCTGGGCAGTTGATGGGGGGTGTATTCTGGGCAGTTGATGGGGGTGTAATCTGGGCAGTTGATGGGGGGGGGTGTATTCTGGGCAGTTGATGGGGGGTGTATTCTGGGCAGTTGATGGGGGAGGGGGTGTATTCTGGGCAGTTGATGGGGGGGGGTGTATTTTGGGCAGTTGATGGGGGGTGTATTTTGGGCAGTTGATGGGGGGTATATTTTGGGCAGTTGATGGGGGGTATATTTTGGGCAGTTGATTGGGGGTGTGTATTCTGGGCAGTTGATGGGGGGGTGTATTTTTGGGCAGTTGATTGGGGGGTGTATTCTGGCAGTTGATGGGGGGGTGTATTCTGGGCAGTAGATTTGGGGGTGTATTCTGGGCAGTTGATGGGGGGGGTGTATTTTGGGCAGTTGATTGGGGGGTGTATTCTGGGCAGTTGATGGGGGGGTGTATTCTGGGCATTTGATGGGGGGTGTATTCTGGGCAGTTGATGGGGGGGTGTATTCTGGGCAGTTGTTGGGGGGGTGTATTCTGGGTAGTTGATGGGGGGGTGTATTTTGGGCAGTTGATTGGGGGGTGTATTCTGGGCAGTTGATGGGGGGGTGTATTCTGGACAGTTGATGGGGGGGTGTATTCTGTGCAGTTGATGGGGGGTGTATTCTGGGCAGTTGATGGGGGGTGTATTCTGGGCTGTTGATGGGGGTGTAATCTGGGCAGTTGATGGGGGTGTTATTCTGGGCAGTTGATGGGGGGGGTGGTATTCTGGGCAGTTGATGGGGGAAGGGGTGTATTCTGGGCAGTGATGGGGGGGTGTATTCTGGCAGTTGATGGGGGGGTATATTTTAGGCAGTTGATTGGGGGTGTATTCTGGGCAGTTGATGGGGGGGTGTATTTTGGCAGTTGATTGGAGGGTGTATTCTGGCAGTTGATGGGGGGTGTATTCTGGGCAGTAGATTTGGGGGTGTATTCTGGCAGTTGATTGGGGGTGTATTCTGGGCAGTTGATTTGGGGGTGTATTCTGGGCAGTTGATGGGGGGAGGTGTATTCTGGGCATTTGATGGGGGGGGGTTGTATTGTGGGCAGTTGATGGGGGGGGGGTGTATTGTGGGCAGTTGATGGGGGGGTGTATTTTGGGCAGTTGATTGGGGGGTGTATTCTGGGCAGTTGATTGGGGGGTGTATTCTGGGCAGTTTATGGGGGGGTGTATTCTGGGCAGTTGATGGGGGGGGTGTATTCTGTGCAGTTGATGGGAGTGTATTCTGGGCAGTTGATGGGGGGTGTATTCTGGGCAGTTGATGGGGGTGTAATCTGGGCAGTTGATGGGGGGGTGTATTCTGGGCAGTTGATGGGGGGTGTATTCTGGGCAGTTGATGGGGGGGTGTATTCTGGGCAGTTGATGGGGGGTGTATTCTGGGCAGTTGATGGGGGTGTAATCTGGGCAGTTGATGGGTGGTGTATTCTGGGCAGTTGATGGGGGGGTGTATTCTGGGCAGTTGATGGGGGAGGGGGTGTATTCTGGGCAGTTGATGGGGGGTGTATTTTGGGCAGTTGATGGGGGGGTCGTATTTTGGGCAGTTGATTGGGGGGTGTATTCTGGGCAGTTGATGGGGGGTGTATTCTGGGCAGTTGATGGGGGGGTGTATTCTGGGCAGTTGATGGGGGTGTAATCTGGGCAGTTGATGGGGTGGGGGTGTATTCTGGGCAGTTGATTGGGGGGGTGTATTCTGGGCTGTTGATGGGGGTGTAATCTGGGCAGTTGATGGGGGGTGTGTGTGTGTATTCTGAGCAGTTGATGGGGGGGGTGTATTCTGGGCAGTTGATGGGGGGGTGTATTCTGGGCAGTTGATGGGGGGGTATATTTTGGGAAGTTGATTGGGGGGTGTATTTTGGGCAGTTGATGGGGGGTGTATTCTGGGCAGTTGATGGGGGGGGTGTATTCTGGGCAGTTGATGGGGGGGTGTATTCTGGGCAGTTGATGGGGGGGTGTATTCTGGGCAGTTGATGGGGGGGGGTGTATTCTGTGCAGTTGATGGGGGGTGTATTATGGGCAGTTGATGGGGGGGTGTATTCTGGGCAGTTGATGGGGGTGTAATCTGGGCAGTTGATGGGGGGTGTGTGTGTGTATTCTGGGCAGTTGATGGGGGGGGTGTATTCTGGGCAGTTGATGGGGGGGTGTATTCTGGGCAGTTGATGGGGGGGTATATTTTGGGAAGTTGATTGGGGGGTGTATTTTGGGCAGTTGATGGGGGGTGTATTCTGGGCAGTTGATGGGTGGGTGTATTCTGGGCAGTTGATGGGGGGGTGTATTCTGGGCAGTTGATGGGGGGTGTATTATGGGCAGTTGATGGGGGGGTGTATTCTGGGCAGTTGATGGGGGTGTAATCTGGGCAGTTGATGGGGGGTGTGTGTGTGTATTCTGGGCAGTTGATGGGGGGGGTGTATTCTGGGCAGTTGATGGGGGGGTGTATTCTGGGCAGTTGATGGGGGGGTATATTTTGGGAAGTTGATTGGGGGGTGTATTTTGGGCAGTTGATGGGGGGTGTATTCTGTGCAGTTGATGGGGGGTGTATTCTGGGCAGTTGATGGGGGGTGTATTCTGGGCAGTTGATGGGGGTGTAATCTGGGCAGTTGATGGGGTGGTGTATTCTGGGCAGTTGATGGGGGGGTGTATTCTGGGCAGTTGATGGGGGGTGTATTCTGGGCAGTTGATGGGGGGTGTATTCTGGGCAGTTGATGGGGGGGTGTATTCTGGGCAGTTGATGGGGGGGTGTATTCTGGGCAGTTGATGGGGGGTGTATTCTGGTTAGTTGATTGGGGGGGTGTATTCCGGGCAGTTGATGGGGGGGTGTATTCTGGGCAGTTGATGGGGGGGTGTATTCTGGGCAGTTGATGGGGGGTGTATTCTGGGCAGTTGATGGGGGGGTGTATTCTGGGCAGTTGATGGGGGGGTGTATTCTGGGCAGTAGATGGGGGGTGTATTCTGGGCAGTTGATGGGGGTGTAATCTGGGCAGTTGATGGGGGGGTGTATTCTGGGCAGTTGATGGGGGAGGGGGTGTATTCTGGGCAGTTGATGGGGGAGGGGGTGTATTCTGGGCAGTTGATGGGGGGGTGTATTCTGGGCAGTTGATGGGGGGGTATATTTTGGGCAGTTGATTGGGGTGTGTATTCTGGGCAGTTGATGGGGGGGTGTATTTTGGGCAGTTGATTGGGGGGTGTATTCTGGCAGTTGATGGGGGGGGGGTGTATTCTGGGCAGTTGATGGGGGGTGTATTCTGGGCAGTTGATGGGGGGGTGTATTCTGGGCAGTTGATGGGGGGGTGTATTCTGGGCAGTTGATGGGGGGGTGTATTCTGGGCAGTTGATGGGTGGGTGTATTCTGGGCAGTTGATGGGGGGGTGTATTCTGGGCAGTTGATGGAGAGGTGTATTCTCGGCAGTTGATGGGGGGTGTATTCTGGGCAGTTGATGGGGGGTGTAATCTGGGCAGTTGATGGGGGGTGTATTCTGGGCAGTTGATGGGGGGGTGTATTCTGGGCAGTTGATGGGGGGGTGTATTCTGGGCATTTGATGGGGGGTGTATTCTGGGCAGTTGATGGGGGGGTGTATTCTGGGCAGTTGTTGGGGGGGTGTATTCTGGGTAGTTGATGGGGGGGTGTATTTTAAGCAGTTGATGGGGGGGTGTATTTTGGACAGTTGATGGGGGGGTGTATTCTGTGCAGTTGATGGGGGGTGTATTCTGGGCAGTTGATGGGGGGTGTATTCTGGGCAGTTGATGGGGGTGTAATCTGGGCAGTTGATGGGGGGGGTGTATTCTGGGCAGTTGATGGGGGGGTGTATTCTGGGCAGTTGATGGGGGAGGGGGTGTATTCTGGGCAGTTGATGGGGGGGGGTGTATTTTGGGCAGTTGATGGGGGGGTGTATTTTGGGCAGTTGATGGGGGGGTATATTTTGGGCAGTTGATGGGGGGGTATATTTTGGGCAGTTGATTGGGGGGTGTATTCTGGGCAGTTGATGGGGGGGTGTATTTTGGGCAGTTGATTGGGGGGTGTATTCTGGCAGGTGATGGGGGGGTGTATTCTGGGCAGTAGATTTGGGGGTGTATTCTGGGCAGTTGATGGGGGGGGTGTATTTTGGGCAGTTGATTGGGGGGTGTATTCTGGGCAGTTTATTGGGGGGTGTATTCTGGACAGTTAATGGGGGGGGTGTATTTTGGGCAGTTGATTGGGGGGTGTATTCTGGGCAGTTGATGGGGGGGTGTATTCTGGGCAGTTGATGGGGGGGTGTATTCTGGGCAGTTGATGGGGGGGTGTATTCTCGGCAGTTGATGGGGGTGTATTCTGGGCAGTTGATGGGGGGTGTAATCTGGGCAGTTGATGGGGGGGTGTATTCTGGTCAGATGATGGGGGAGGGGGTGTATTCTGGGCAGTTGATGGGGGGGTGTATTTTGGGCAGTTGATGGGGGGGTGTATTCTGGGCAGTTGATGGGGGGGGTGTATTCTGGGCAGTTGATGGGGGGTGTATTCTGGGCAGTTGATGGGGGGGGTGTATTCTGTGCAGTTGATGGGGGGGGTGTATTCTGGGCAGTTGATGGGGGGGTGTATTCTGGGCAGTTGATGGGGGGGGTGTATTCTGGGCAGTTGATGGGGGTGTAATCTGGGCAGTTGATGGGGGGTGTATTCTGGGCAGTTGATGGGGGGGTGTATTCTGGGCAGTTGATGGGGGAGGGGGTGTATTCTGGGCAGTTGATGGGGGGGGTGTATTCTGGGCAGTTGATGGGGGGTATATTTTGGGCAGTTGATTGGGGGGTGTATTCTGGGCAGTTGATGGGGGGGTGTATTTTGGGCAGTTGATTGGGGGGTGTATTCTGGCAGTTGATGGGGGGGTGTATTCTGGGCAGTTGATGGGGGGTGTATTCTGGGCAGTTGATTGGGGGGGGTGTATTCTGGGCAGTTGATGGGGGGTATATTTTGGGCAGTTGATTGGGGGGTGTATTCTGGGCAGTTGATGGGGGGGTGTATTTTGGGCAGTTGATGGGGGGTGTATTCTGGGCAGTAGATGGGGGGGTGTATTCTGGGCAGTTGATGGGGGGGTGTATTCTGGGCAGTTGATGGGGGGTGTATTCTGGGCAGTTGATTGGGGGGGTGTATTCTGGGCAGTTGATGGGGGGTATATTTTGGGCAGTTGATTGGGGGGTGTATTCTGGGCAGTTGATGGGGGGGTGTATTTTGGGCAGTTGATTGGGGGGTGTATTCTGGCAGTTGATGGGGGGGGTGTATTCTGGGCAGTAGATTTGGGGGTGTATTCTGGGCAGTTGATGGGGGGGTGTATTTTGGGCAGTTGATTGGGGGGTGTATTCTGGGCAGTTGATTGGGGGTGTATTGTGGGCAGTTGATGGGGGTGTATTTTGGGCAGCTGATTGGGGGGTGTATTCTGGGCATTTGATGGGGGGATGTATTCTGGGCAGTTGATGGGGGGGTGTATTCTGGGCAGTTGATGGGGGGTGTATTCTGGGCAGTTGATGGGGGGTGTATTCTGGGCAGTTGATGGGGGGTGTAATCTGAGCAGTTGATGGGGGGGTGTATTCTGGGCAGTTGATGGGGGGTGTATTCTGGGCAGTTGATGGGGGGGGGGGTTGTATTCTGGGCAGTTGATGGGGGGGTGTATTCTGGGCAGTTGATGGGGGGGTGTATTCTGGGCAGTTGATGGGGGGGGTGTATTCTGGGCAGTTGATGGGGGGGGTGTATTCTGGGCAGTTGATGGGGGGTGTATTCTGGGCAGTTGATTGGGGGGGGTGTATTCTGGGCAGTTGATGGGGGGGTGTATTCTGTGCAGTTGATGGGGGGGGTGTATTCTGGGCAGTTGATGGGGGGGTGTATTCTGGGCAGTTGATGGGGGGGGTGTATTCTGGGCAGTTGATGGGGGTGTAATCTGGGCAGTTGATGGGGGGTGTATTCTGGGCAGTTGATGGGGGGGTGTATTCTGGGCAGTTGATGGGGGAGGGGGTGTATTCTGGGCAGTTGATGGGGGGGGTGTATTCTGGGCAGTTGATGGGGGGTATATTTTGGGCAGTTGATTGGGGGGTGTATTCTGGGCAGTTGATGGGGGGGTGTATTTTGGGCAGTTGATTGGGGGGTGTATTCTGGCAGTTGATGGGGGGGTGTATTCTGGGCAGTTGATGGGGGGTGTATTCTGGGCAGTTGATTGGGGGGGGTGTATTCTGGGCAGTTGATGGGGGGTATATTTTGGGCAGTTGATTGGGGGGTGTATTCTGGGCAGTTGATGGGGGGGTGTATTTTGGGCAGTTGATGGGGGGTGTATTCTGGGCAGTAGATGGGGGGGTGTATTCTGGGCAGTTGATGGGGGGGTGTATTCTGGGCAGTTGATGGGGGGTGTATTCTGGGCAGTTGATTGGGGGGGTGTATTCTGGGCAGTTGATGGGGGGTATATTTTGGGCAGTTGATTGGGGGGTGTATTCTGGGCAGTTGATGGGGGGGTGTATTTTGGGCAGTTGATTGGGGGGTGTATTCTGGCAGTTGATGGGGGGGGTGTATTCTGGGCAGTAGATTTGGGGGTGTATTCTGGGCAGTTGATGGGGGGGTGTATTTTTGGGCAGTTGATTGGGGGGTGTATTCTGGGCAGTTGATTGGGGGTGTATTGTGGGCAGTTGATGGGGGTGTATTTTGGGCAGCTGATTGGGGGGTGTATTCTGGGCATTTGATGGGGGGATGTATTCTGGGCAGTTGATGGGGGGGTGTATTCTGGGCAGTTGATGGGGGGTGTATTCTGGGCAGTTGATGGGGGGTGTATTCTGGGCAGTTGATGGGGGGTGTAATCGAGCAGTTGATGGGGGGGTGTATTCTGGGCAGTTGATGGGGGGTGTATTCTGGGCAGTTGATGGGGGGGGGGTTGTATTCTGGGCAGTTGATGGGGGGGTGTATTCTGGGCAGTTGATGGGGGGGTGTATTCTGGGCAGTTGATGGGGGGGGTGTATTCTGGGCAGTTGATGGGGGGGGTGTATTTTGGGCAGTTGATTGGGGGGTGTATTTTGGGCAGTTAATGGGGGGTGTAATCTGGGCAGTTGATGGGGGGGTGTATTCTGGGCAGTTGATGGGTGAGGTGTATTCTGTGCAGTTGATGGGGGGGAGTGTATTCTGGGCAGTTGATGGGGGGGTGTGTTTTCTGGGCAGTTGATGGGGGGGTGTGTTTTCTGGGCAGTTGATGGGGGGTGTATTATGGGCAGTTGATGGGGGGGTGTATTTTGGGCAGTTGATTGGGGGGTGTATTCTGGGCAGTTGATTGGGGGGTGTATTCTGGGCAGTTGATGGGGGGTGTATTTTGGGCAGTTGATTGGGGGGTGTATTCTGGGCAGTAGATGGGGGGGTGTATTCTGGGCAGTTGATGGGGGGGGGTGTATTTTGGGCAGTAGATGGGGGGGTGTATTCTGGGCAGTTGATGGGGGGGTGTATTCTGGGCAGTAGATGGGGGGGGGTGTATTCTGGGCAGTAGATGGGGGGTGTATTCTGGGCAGTTGATGGGGGGGTGTATTCTGGGCAGTTGATGGGGGGTGTATTCTGGGCAGTTGATTGGGGGGGTGTATTCTGGGCAGTTGATGGGGGGGGGGGTGTATTCTGGGCAGTTGATGGGGGGGGTATTCTGTGCAGTTGATGGGGGGGTGTATTCTGGGCAGTTGATGGGGGTGTGTATTCTGGGCAGTTGATGGGGGTGTAATCTGGGCAGTTGATGGGGGGGTGTATTCTGGGCAGTTGATGGGGGAGGGGGTGTATTCTGGGCAGTTGATGGGGGAGGGGGTGTATTCTGGGCAGTTGATGGGGGGGTGTATTCTGGGCAGTTGATGGGGGGGTATATTTTGGGCAGTTGATTGGGGTGTGTATTCTGGGCAGTTGATGGGGGGTGTATTCTGGGCAGTTGATGGGGGGGGTGTATTCTGGGCAGTTGATGGGGGGTGTATTCTGGGCAGTTGATTGGGGGGGGTGTATTCTGGGCAGTTGATGGGGGGTATATTTTGGGCAGTTGATTGGGGGGTGTATTCTGGGCAGTTGATGGGGGGGGTGTATTTTGGGCAGTTGATTGGGGGGTGTATTCTGGCAGTTGATGGGGGGGTGTATTCTGGGCAGTAGATTTGGGGGTGTATTCTGGGCAGTTGATGGGGGGGTGTATTTTGGGCAGTTGATTGGGGGGTGTATTCTGGGCAGTTGATTGGGGGTGTATTGTGGGCAGTTGATGGGGGTGTATTTTGGGCAGCTGATTGGGGGGTGTATTCTGGGCATTTGATGGGGGGATGTATTCTGGGCAGTTGATGGGGGGGTGTATTCTGGGCAGTTGATGGGGGGGGTGTATTCTGGGCAGTTGATGGGGGGTGTATTCTGGGCAGTTGATGGGGGGTGTAATCTGAGCAGTTGATGGGGGGGTGTATTCTGGGCAGTTGATGGGGGGTGTATTCTGGGCAGTTGATGGGGGGGTTGTATTCTGGGCAGTTGATGGGGGGGTGTATTCTGGGCAGTTGATGGGGGGTGTATTCTGGGCAGTTGATGGGGGGGGTGTATTCTGGGCAGTTGATGGGGGGGTGTATTTTGGGCAGTTGATTGGGGGGTGTATTTTGGGCAGTTAATGGGGGGTGTAATCTGGGCAGTTGATGGGGGGGTGTATTCTGGGCAGTTGATGGGTGAGGTGTATTCTGTGCAGTTGATGGGGGGGAGTTTATTCTGGGCAGTTGATGGGGGGTGTGTTTTCTGGGCAGTTGATGGGGGGTGTGTTTTCTGGGCAGTTGATGGGGGTGTGTATTCTGGGCAGTTGATGGGGGTGTAATCTGGGCAGTTGATGGGGGGGTGTATTCTGGGCAGTTGATGGGGGAGGGGGTGTATTCTGGGCAGTTGATGGGGGAGGGGGTGTATTCTGGGCAGTTGATGGGGGGGTGTATTCTGGGCAGTTGATGGGGGGGTATATTTTGGGCAGTTGATTGGGGTGTGTATTCTGGGCAGTTGATGGGGGGGTGTATTTTGGGCAGTTGATTGGGGGGTGTATTATGGCAGTTGATGGGGGGGGGTGTATTCTGGGCAGTAGATTTGGGGGTGTATTCTGGGCAGTTGATGGGGGGGGTGTATTTTGGGCAGTTGATTGGGGGGTGTATTCTGGGCAGTTGATGGGGGGGTGTATTCTGGGCAGTTGATGGGGGGGGTGTATTCTGGGCAGTTGATGGGGGGGTGTATTCTGGGCAGTTGATGGGGGTGTAATCTGGGCAGTTGATGGGGGGGGGTGTATTCTGGGCAGTTGATGGGGGAGGGGGTGTATTCTGGGCAGTTGATGGGGGGGTGTATTCTGGGCAGTTGATGGGGGGGTGTATTCTGGGCAGTTGATGGGGGGGTGTATTTTGGGCAGTTGATGGGGGGGTGTATTCTGGGCAGTTGATGGGGGGGTGTATTCTGGGCAGTTGATGGGGGGGTGTATTCTCGGCAGTTGATGGGGGGTGTATTCTGGGCAGTTGATGGGGGGTGTAATCTGGGCAGTTGATGGGGGGTGTATTCTGGGCAGTTGATGGGGGGGTGTATTCTGGGCAGTTGATGGGGGGGTGTATTCTGGGCATTTGATGGGGGGTGTATTCTGGGCAGTTGATGGGGGGGGTGTATTCTGGGCAGTTGTTGGGGGGGTGTATTCTGGGTAGTTGATGGGGGGGTGTATTTTGGGCAGTTGATTGGGGGGTGTATTCTGGGCAGTTGATGGGGGGGTGTATTCTGGACAGTTGATGGGGGGGTGTATTCTGTGCAGTTGATGGGGGGTGTATTCTGGGCAGTTGATGGGGGTGTGTATTCTGGGCAGTTGATGGGGGTGTAATCTGGGCAGTTGATGGGGGGTGTATTCTGGGCAGTTGATGGGGGGGGTGTATTCTGGGCAGTTGATGGGGGAAGGGGTGTATTCTGGGCAGTTGATGGGGGGTGTATTCTGGGCAGTTGATGGGGGGGTATATTTTGGGCAGTTGATTGGGGGGTGTATTCTGGGCAGTTGATTGGGGGGTGTATTCTGGGCAGTTGATGGGGGGGTGTATTTTGGGCAGTTGATTGGGGGGTGTATTCTGGCAGTTGATGGGGGGGTGTATTCTGGGCAGTAGATTTTGGGGTGTATTCTGGGTAGTTGATTGGGGGGTGTATTCTGGGCAGTTGATTTGGGGGTGTATTCTGGGCAGTTGATGGGGGGAGGTGTATTCTGGGCATTTGATGGGGGGGTGTATTGTGGGCAGTTGATGGGGGGGTGTATTGTGGGCAGTTGATGGGGGGGTGTATTTTGGGCAGTTGATTGGGGGGTGTATTCTGGGCAGTTGATTGGGGGGTGTATTCTGGGCAGTTTATGGGGGGGGTGTATTCTGGGCAGTTGATGGGGGGGTGTATTCTGTGCAGTTGATGGGGGGGTGTATTCTGGGCAGTTGATGGGGGAGGGGGTGTATTCTGGGCAGTTGATGGGGGGGTGTGTATTTTGGGCAGTTGATGGGGGGGTGTATTCTGGGCAGTTGATTGGGGGAGTGTATTCTGGGCAGTTGATGGGGGGGTGTATTCTGGGCAGTTGATGGGGGGGTGTATTCTGGGCAGTTGATGGGGGGGTGTATTCTGGGCAGTTGATGGGGGGGTGTATTCTGGGCAGTTGATGGGGGTGTAATCTGGGCAGTTGATGGGGTGGTGTATTCTGGCAGTTGATGGGGGGGTGTAATCTGGGCAGTTGATGGGGGGGGTGTATTCTGGGCAGTTGATGGGGGGGTGTATTCTGGGCAGTTGATGGGGGAGGGGGTGTATTCTGGGCAGTTGATGGGGGGGTGTATTTTGGGCAGTTGATGGGGGGGGTCGTATTTTGGGCAGTTGATTGGGGGGTGTATTCTGGGCAGTTGATGGGGGGGGTATTCTGGGCAGTTGATGGGGGGGTGTATTCTGGGCAGTTGATGGGGGGGTGTATTCTGGGCAGTTGATGGGGGGGTGTATTCTGGGCAGTTGATGGGGGAGGGGGTGTATTCTGGGCAGTTGTTGGGGGGTGTATTCTGGGTAGTTGATGGGGGGGTGTATTCTGGGCAGTTGATGGGGGGGGGGTGTATTCTGGACAGTTGATGGGGGGGTGTATTCTGTGCAGTTGATGGGGGGTGTATTCTGGGCAGTTGATGGGGGGGTGTATTCTGGGCAGTTGATGGGGGTGTAATCTGGGCAGTTGATGGGGGGGGGGTGTATTCTGGGCAGTTGATGGGGGGTGTATTCTGGGCAGTTGATGGGGGAGGGGGTGTATTCTGGGCAGTTGATGGGGGGGTGTATTTTGGGCAGTTGATGGGGGGGTGTATTTTGGGCAGTTGATGGGGGGGTATATTTTGGGCAGTTGATTGGGGGGTGTATTCTGGGCAGTTGATGGGGGGTGTATTTTGGGCAGTTGATTGGGGGGTGTATTCTGGCAGTTGATGGGGGGGGTGTATTCTGGGCAGTAGATTTGGGGGTGTATTCTGGGCAGTTGATGGGGGGGGTGTATTTTGGGCAGTTGATTGGGGGGTGTATTCTGGGCAGTTTATTGGGGGGTGTATTCTGGACAGTTGATGGGGGGGTGTATTCTGGGCAGTTGATGGGGGGGTGTATTCTGGGCAGTTGATGGGGGGGTGTATTCTCGGCAGTTGATGGGGGGTGTATTCTGGGCAGTTGATGGGGGGTGTAATCTGGGCAGTTGATGGGGGGGTGTATTCTGGTCAGTTGATGGGGGAGGGGGTGTATTCTGGGCAGTTGATGGGGGGGGGGTGTATTTTGGGCAGTTGATGGGGGGGTGTATTTTGGGCAGTTGATTGGGGGGTGTATTCTGGGCAGTTGATGGGGGGTGTATTCTGGGCAGTTGATGGGGGGTGTATTCTGGGCAGTTGATGGGGGGTGTATTCTGGGCAGTAGATGGGGGGGTGTATTCTGGGCAGTTGATGGGGGGGGGTGTATTCTGGGCAGTTGATGGGGGGGGTGTATTCTGGGCAGTTGATGGGGGGGGGGTGTATTCTGGGCAGTTGATGGGGGGGTGTATTCTGGGCAGTTGATGGGGGTGTAATCTGGGCAGTTGATGGGGGGTGTATTCTGGGCAGTTGATGGGGGGTGTATTCTGGGCAGTTGATGGGGGAGGGGGTGTATTCTGGGCAGTTGATGGGGGGGGGTGTATTCTGGGCAGTTGATGGGGGGTATATTTTGGGCAGTTGATTGGGGGGTGTATTCTGGGCAGTTGATGGGGGGGTGTATTTTGGGCAGTTGATTGGGGGGTGTATTCTGGCAGTTGATGGGGGGGTGTATTCTGGGCAGTAGATTTGGGGGTGTATTCTGGGCAGTTGATGGGGGGGGTGTATTTTGGGCAGTTGATTGGGGGGTGTATTCTGGGCAGTTGATTGGGGGTGTATTGTGGGCAGTTGATGGGGGGTGTATTTTGGGCAGCTGATTGGGGGGTGTATTCTGGGCAGTTGATGGGGGGGTGTATTCTGGGCAGTTGATGGGGGGTGTATTCTGGGCAGTTGATGGGGGGGGTGTATTCTGGGCAGTTGATGGGGGGGTGTATTCTGGGCAGTTGATGGGGGGGTGTATTCTGGGCAGTTGATGGGGGGGGGTGTATTCTGGGCAGTTGATGGGGGGGTGTATTTTGGGCAGTTGATTGGGGGGTGTATTCTGGGCAGTTAATGGGGGGTGTAATCTGGGCAGTTGATGGGGGGTGTATTCTGGGCAGTTGATGGGTGAGGTGTATTCTGTGCAGTTGATGGGGGGGAGTGTATTCTGGGCAGTTGATGGGGGGTGTGTTTTCTGGGCAGTTGATGGGGGGTGTGTTTTCTGGGCAGTTGATGGGGGGGTGTATTATGGGCAGTTGATGGGGGGGTGTATTTTGGGCAGTTGATTGGGGGGTGTATTCTGGGCAGTTGATTGGGGGGTGTATTCTGGGCAGTTGATGGGGGGGTGTATTTTGGGCAGTTGATTGGGGGGTGTATTCTGGGCAGTTGATGGGGGGGTGTATTCTGGGCAGTTGATGGGTGAGGTGTATTCTGTGCAGTTGATGGGGGGAGTTTATTCTGGGCAGTTGATGGGGGGTGTGTTTTCTGGGCAGTTGATGGGGGGTGTGTTTTCTGGGCAGTTGATGGGGGTGTGTATTCTGGGCAGTTGATGGGGGTGTAATCTGGGCAGTTGATGGGGGGGTGTATTCTGGGCAGTTGATGGGGGAGGGGGTGTATTCTGGGCAGTTGATGGGGGAGGGGGTGTATTCTGGGCAGTTGATGGGGGGGTGTATTCTGGGCAGTTGATGGGGGGGTATATTTTGGGCAGTTGATTGGGGTGTGTATTCTGGGCAGTTGATGGGGGGGGTGTATTTTGGGCAGTTGATTGGGGGGTGTATTATGGCAGTTGATGGGGGGGGTGTATTCTGGGCAGTAGATTTGGGGGTGTATTCTGGGCAGTTGATGGGGGGGGTGTATTTTGGGCAGTTGATTGGGGGGTGTATTCTGGGCAGTTGATGGGGGGGTGTATTCTGGGCAGTTGATGGGGGGGTGTATTCTGGGCAGTTGATGGGGGGGTGTATTCTCGGCAGTTGATGGGGGGTGTATTCTGGGCAGTTGATGGGGGGTGTAATCTGGGCAGTTGATGGGGGGGTGTATTCTGGGCAGTTGATGGGGGGGTGTATTCCGGGCAGTTGATGGGGGGTGTATTCCGGGCAGTTGATGGGGGGGGTGTATTCTGGGCAGTTGATGGGGGGGTGTATTCTGGGCAGTTGATGGGGGGGGTGTATTCTGGGCAGTTGATGGGGGGGTGTATTCTGGGCAGTTGATGGGGGTGTAATCTGGGCAGTTGATGGGGGGGTGTATTCTGGGCAGTTGATGGGGGAGGGGGTGTATTCTGGGCAGTTGATGGGGGGGTGTATTCTGGGCAGTTGATGGGGGGGTGTATTCTGGGCAGTTGATGGGGGGGTGTATTTTGGGCAGTTGATGGGGGGGTGTATTCTGGGCAGTTGATGGGGGGGTGTATTCTGGGCAGTTGATGGGTGGGTGTATTCTGGGCAGTTGATGGGGGGGTGTATTCTGGGCAGTTGATGGGGGGGTGTATTCTCGGCAGTTGATGGGGGGTGTATTCTGGGCAGTTGATGGGGGGTGTAATCTGGGCAGTTGATGGGGGGTGTATTCTGGGCAGTTGATGGGGGGGTGTATTCTGGGCAGTTGATGGGGGGGTGTATTCTGGGCATTTGATGGGGGGTGTATTCTGGGCAGTTGATGGGGGGGGTGTATTCTGGGCAGTTGTTGGGGGGGTGTATTCTGGGTAGTTGATGGGGGGGTGTATTTTGGGCAGTTGATTGGGGGGTGTATTCTGGGCAGTTGATGGGGGGGTGTATTCTGGACAGTTGATGGGGGGGTGTATTCTGTGCAGTTGATGGGGGGTGTATTCTGGGCAGTTGATGGGGGTGTGTATTCTGGGCAGTTGATGGGGGTGTAATCTGGGCAGTTGATGGGGGGTGTATTCTGGGCAGTTGATGGGGGGGGTGTATTCTGGGCAGTTGATGGGGGAAGGGGTGTATTCTGGGCAGTTGATGGGGGGGTGTATTCTGGGCAGTTGATGGGGGGGTATATTTTGGGCAGTTGATTGGGGGGTGTATTCTGGGCAGTTGATTGGGGGGTGTATTCTGGGCAGTTGATGGGGGTGTAATCTGGGCAGTTGATGGGGGGGTGTATTCTGGGCAGTTGATGGGGGGGTGTATTCTGGGCAGTTGATGGGGGAGGGGGTGTATTCTGGGCAGTTGATGGGGGGTGTATTTTGGGCAGTTGATGGGGGGTCGTATTTTGGGCAGTTGATTGGGGGGTGTATTCTGGGCAGTTGATGGGGGGTGTATTCTGGGCAGTTGATGGGGGGGTGTATTCTGGGCAGTTGAGGGGGGGGGGTGTAATCTGGGCAGTTGATGGGGGGGTGTATTCTGGGCAGTTGATGGGGGGGTGTATTCTGGGCAGTTGATGGGGGGGGTGTATTCTGGGCAGTTGATGGGGGGGTGTATTCTGGGCAGTTGATGGGGGAGGGGGTGTATTCTGGGCAGTTGATGGGGGGGTGTGTATTCTGGGCAGTTGATGGGGGGGTGTATTCTGGGCAGTTGATGGGGGGGTGTATTCTGGGCAGTTGATGGGGGGGTGTATTCTGGGCAGTTGATGGGGGGGTGTATTCTGGGCAGTTGATGGGGGTGTAATCTGGGCAGTTGATGGGGTGGTGTATTCTGGGCAGTTGATGGGGGGGTGTAATCTGGGCAGTTGATGGGGGGGTGTATTCTGGGCAGTTGATGGGGGGGTGTATTCTGGGCAGTTGATGGGGGAGGGGGTGTATTCTGGGCAGTTGATGGGGGGGTGTATTTTGGGCAGTTGATGGGGGGGGTCGTATTTTGGGCAGTTGATTGGGGGGTGTATTCTGGGCAGTTGATGGGGGGGGTATTCTGGGCAGTTGATGGGGGGGTGTATTCTGGGCAGTTGATGGGGGGGTGTATTCTGGGCAGTTGATGGGGGGGTGTATTCTGGGCAGTTGATGGGGGAGGGGGTGTATTCTGGGCAGTTGTTGGGGGGGTGTATTCTGGGTAGTTGATGGGGGGGTGTATTCTGGGCAGTTGATGGGGGGGGGTGTATTCTGGACAGTTGATGGGGGGTGTATTCTGTGCAGTTGATGGGGGGTGTATTCTGGGCAGTTGATGGGGGGGTGTATTCTGGGCAGTTGATGGGGGTGTAATCTGGGCAGTTGATGGGGGGGGGGTGTATTCTGGGCAGTTGATGGGGGGTGTATTCTGGGCAGTTGATGGGGGAGGGGGTGTATTCTGGGCAGTTGATGGGGGGGTGTATTTTGGGCAGTTGATGGGGGGGTGTATTTTGGGCAGTTGATGGGGGGGTATATTTTGGGCAGTTGATTGGGGGGTGTATTCTGGGCAGTTGATGGGGGGTGTATTTTGGGCAGTTGATTGGGGGGTGTATTCTGGCAGTTGATGGGGGGGGGTGTATTCTGGGCAGTAGATTTGGGGGTGTATTCTGGGCAGTTGATGGGGGGGGTGTATTTTGGGCAGTTGATTGGGGGGTGTATTCTGGGCAGTTTATTGGGGGGTGTATTCTGGACAGTTGATGGGGGGGTGTATTCTGGGCAGTTGATGGGGGGGTGTATTCTGGGCAGTTGATGGGGGGGTGTATTCTCGGCAGTTGATGGGGGGTGTATTCTGGGCAGTTGATGGGGGGTGTAATCTGGGCAGTTGATGGGGGGGTGTATTCTGGTCAGTTGATGGGGGAGGGGGTGTATTCTGGGCAGTTGATGGGGGGGGGTGTATTTTGGGCAGTTGATGGGGGGGTGTATTTTGGGCAGTTGATTGGGGGGTGTATTCTGGGCAGTTGATGGGGGGTGTATTCTGGGCAGTTGATGGGGGGTGTATTCTGGGCAGTTGATGGGGGGTGTATTCTGGGCAGTAGATGGGGGGGTGTATTCTGGGCAGTTGATGGGGGGGGGTGTATTCTGGGCAGTTGATGGGGGGGTGTATTCTGGGCAGTTGATGGGGGGGGGTGTATTCTGGGCAGTTGATGGGGGGGTGTATTCTGGGCAGTTGATGGGGGTGTAATCTGGGCAGTTGATGGGGGGGTGTATTCTGGGCAGTTGATGGGGGGTGTATTCTGGGCAGTTGATGGGGGAGGGGGTGTATTCTGGGCAGTTGATGGGGGGGGGTGTATTCTGGGCAGTTGATGGGGGGTATATTTTGGGCAGTTGATTGGGGGGTGTATTCTGGGCAGTTGATGGGGGGGTGTATTTTGGGCAGTTGATTGGGGGGTGTATTCTGGCAGTTGATGGGGGGGGTGTATTCTGGGCAGTAGATTTGGGGGTGTATTCTGGGCAGTTGATGGGGGGGTGTATTTTGGGCAGTTGATTGGGGGGTGTATTCTGGGCAGTTGATTGGGGGTGTATTGTGGGCAGTTGATGGGGGGTGTATTTTGGGCAGCTGATTGGGGGGTGTATTCTGGGCAGTTGATGGGGGGGTGTATTCTGGGCAGTTGATGGGGGGTGTATTCTGGGCAGTTGATGGGGGGGGTGTATTCTGGGCAGTTGATGGGGGGGTGTATTCTGGGCAGTTGATGGGGGGGGGTGTATTCTGGGCAGTTGATGGGGGGGTGTATTTTGGGCAGTTGATTGGGGGGTGTATTCTGGGCAGTTAATGGGGGGTGTAATCTGGGCAGTTGATGGGGGGTGTATTCTGGGCAGTTGATGGGTGAGGTGTATTCTGTGCAGTTGATGGGGGGGAGTGTATTCTGGGCAGTTGATGGGGGGGTGTGTTTTCTGGGCAGTTGATGGGGGGTGTGTTTTCTGGGCAGTTGATGGGGGGGTGTATTATGGGCAGTTGATGGGGGGGTGTATTTTGGGCAGTTGATTGGGGGGTGTATTCTGGGCAGTTGATTGGGGGGGTGTATTCTGGGCAGTTGATGGGGGGGGTGTATTTTGGGCAGTTGATTGGGGGGTGTATTCTGGGCAGTTGATTGGGGGGTGTATTCTGGGCAGTAGATGGGGGGATGTATTCTGGGCAGTTGATGGGGGGGGGTGTATTTTGGGCAGTTGATTGGGGGGTGTATTCTGGGCAGTTGATGGGGGGGGGTGTATTTTGGGCAGTTGATTGGGGGGTGTATTCTGGCAGTTGATGGGGGGGGTGTATTCCGGGCAGTAGATGGGGGGGGTGTATTCTGGGCAGTTGATGGGGGGGTGTATTCTGGGCAGTTGATGGGGGGGGTGTATTCTGGGCAGTTGATGGGGGGGTGTATTCTGGGCAGTTGATGGGTGGGTGTATTCTGGGCAGTTGATGGGGGGGTGTATTCTGGGCAGTTGATGGGGGGGTGTATTCTTGGCAGTTGATGGGGGGTGTATTCTGGGCAGTTGATGGGGGGTGTAATCTGGGCAGTTGATGGGGGGGGTGTATTCTGGGCAGTTGATGGGGGGGGTGTATTCTGGGCAGTTGATGGGGGGGGTGTATTCTGGGCAGTTGTTGGGGGGTGTATTCTGGGTAGTTGATGGGGGGGGTGTATTTTGGGCAGTTGATTGGGGGGTGTATTCTGGGCAGTTGATGGGGGGTGTATTTTTGGGCAGTTGATTGGGGGGTGTATTCTGGCAGTTGATGGGGGGGGTGTATTCTGGGCAGTAGATTTGGGGGTGTATTCTGGGCAGTTGATGGGGGGGGGTGTATTTTGGGCAGTTGATTGGGGGGTGTATTCTGGGCAGTTTATTGGGGGGTGTATTCTGGACAGTTGATGGGGGGGTGTATTCTGGGCAGTTGATGGGGGGGTGTATTCTGGGCAGTTGATGGGGGGGTGTATTCTCGGCAGTTGATGGGGGGTGTATTCTGGGCAGTTGATGGGGGGTGTAATCTGGGCAGTTGATGGGGGGGTGTATTCTGGTCAGTTGATGGGGGAGGGGGTGTATTCTGGGCAGTTGATGGGGGGGGTGTATTTTGGGCAGTTGATGGGGGGGTGTATTTTGGGCAGTTGATTGGGGGGTGTATTCTGGGCAGTTGATGGGGGGTGTATTCTGGGCAGTTGATGGGGGGGTGTATTCTGGGCAGTTGATGGGGGGTGTATTCTGGGCAGTAGATGGGGGGGTGTATTCTGGGCAGTTGATGGGGGGGTGTATTCTGGGCAGTTGATGGGGGGTGTATTCTGGGCAGTTGATTGGGGGGGGTGTATTCTGGGCAGTTGATGGGGGGGGTGTATTCTGGGCAGTTGATGGGGGGGGTGTATTCTGGGCAGTTGATGGGGGGGGTGTATTCTGGGCAGTTGATGGGGGGGTGTATTCTGGGCAGTTGATGGGGGTGTAATCTGGGCAGTTGATGGGGGGGGTGTATTCTGGGCAGTTGATGGGGGGGTGTATTCTGGGCAGTTGATGGGGGAGGGGGTGTATTCTGGGCAGTTGATGGGGGGGGGTGTATTCTGGGCAGTTGATGGGGGGTATATTTTGGGCAGTTGATTGGGGGGTGTATTCTGGGCAGTTGATGGGGGGGTGTATTTGGGCAGTTGATTGGGGGGTGTATTCTGGCAGTTGATTGGGGGGGTGTATTCTGGGCAGTAGATTTGGGGGGTGTATTCTGGGCAGTTGATGGGGGGGTGTATTTTGGGCAGTTGATTGGGGGGTGTATTCTGGGCAGTTTGATTGGGGGTGTATTGTGGGCAGTTGATGGGGGGTGTATTTTGGGCAGCTGATTGGGGGGTGTATTCTGGGCAGTTGATGGGGGGGTGTATTCTATGGGGGGGTGTATTCTGGGCAGTTGATGGGGGGGGGTGTATTCTGGGCAGTTGATGGGGGGGGTGTATTCTGGGCAGTTGATGGGGGGGGTGTATTCTGTGCAGTTGATGGGGGGTGTATTCTGGGCAGTTGATGGGGGGGTGTATTCTGGGCAGTTGATGGGGGTGTAATCTGGGCAGTTGATGGGGGGTGTGTGTGTGTATTCTGGGCAGTTGATGGGGGGGGTGTATTCTGGGCAGTTGATGGGGGGGTGTATTCTGGGCAGTTGATGGGGGGTATATTTTGGGAAGTTGATTGGGGGGTGTATTTTGGGCAGTTGATGGGGGGTGTATTCTGGGCAGTTGATGGGTGGGTGTATTCTGGGCAGTTGATGGGGGGGTGTATTCTGTGCAGTTGATGGGGGGTGTATTCTGGGCAGTTGATGGGGGGTGTATTCTGGGCAGTTGATGGGGGTGTAATCTGGGCAGTTGATGGGGTGGTGTATTCTGGGCAGTTGATGGGGGGGTGTATTCTGGGCAGTTGATGGGGGAGGGGGTGTATTCTGGGCAGTTGATGGGGGGGTGTATTTTGGGCAGTTGATGGGGGGGTCGTATTTTGGGCAGTTGATTGGGGGGTGTATTCTGGGCAGTTGATGGGGGGTGTATTCTGGGCAGTTGATGGGGGGGTGTATTCTGGGCAGTTGATGGGGGGGTGTATTCTGGGCAGTTGATGGGGGGTGTATTCTGGGCAGTTGATGGGGGGGGTGTATTCTGGGCAGTTGATGGGGGAGGGGGTGTATTCTGGGCAGTTGATGGGGGGTGTATTCTGGTTAGTTGATTGGGGGGGTGTATTCCGGGCAGTTGATGGGGGGGTGTATTCTGGGCAGTTGATGGGGGGGGTGTATTCTGGGCAGTTGATGGGGGGTGTATTCTGGGCAGTTGATGGGGGGGTGTATTCTGGGCAGTTGATGGGGGGTGTATTCTGGGCAGTAGATGGGGGGTGTATTCTGGGCAGTTGATGGGGGTGTAATCTGGGCAGTTGATGGGGGGGGTGTATTCTGGGCAGTTGATGGGGGAGGGGGTGTATTCTGGGCAGTTGATGGGGGAGGGGGTGTATTCTGGGCAGTTGATGGGGGGGTGTATTCTGGGCAGTTGATGGGGGGGTATATTTTGGGCAGTTGATTGGGGTGTGTATTCTGGGCAGTTGATGGGGGGGTGTATTTTGGGCAGTTGATTGGGGGGTGTATTCTGGCAGTTGATGGGGGGGGTGTATTCTGGGCAGTTGATGGGGGGTGTATTCTGGGCAGTTGATGGGGGGGTGTATTCTGGGCAGTTGATGGGGGGGTGTATTCTGGGCAGTTGATGGGTGGGTGTATTCTGGGCAGTTGATGGGGGGGTGTATTCTGGGCAGTTGATGGAGAGGTGTATTCTCGGCAGTTGATGGGGGGTGTATTCTGGGCAGTTGATGGGGGGTGTAATCTGGGCAGTTGATGGGGGGTGTATTCTGGGCAGTTGATGGGGGGGTGTATTCTGGGCAGTTGATGGGGGGGTGTATTCTGGGCATTTGATGGGGGGTGTATTCTGGGCAGTTGATGGGGGGGGTGTATTCTGGGCAGTTGTTGGGGGGGTGTATTCTGGGTAGTTGATGGGGGGGTGTATTTTGGGCAGTTGATGGGGGGGTGTATTTTGGACAGTTGATGGGGGGGTGTATTCTGTGCAGTTGATGGGGGGTGTATTCTGGGCAGTTGATGGGGGGTGTATTCTGGGCAGTTGATGGGGGTGTAATCTGGGCAGTTGATGGGGGGGTGTATTCTGGGCAGTTGATGGGGGGGTGTATTCTGGGCAGTTGATGGGGGAGGGGGTGTATTCTGGGCAGTTGATGGGGGGGGTGTATTTTGGGCAGTTGATGGGGGGGTGTATTTTGGGCAGTTGATGGGGGGGTATATTTTGGGCAGTTGATGGGGGGGTATATTTTGGGCAGTTGATTGGGGGGTGTATTCTGGGCAGTTGATGGGGGGGTGTATTTTGGGCAGTTGATTGGGGGGTGTATTCTGGCAGTTGATGGGGGGGTGTATTCTGGGCAGTAGATTTGGGGGTGTATTCTGGGCAGTTGATGGGGGGGGGGTGTATTTTGGGCAGTTGATTGGGGGGTGTATTCTGGGCAGTTTATTGGGGGGTGTATTCTGGACAGTTAATGGGGGGGTGTATTTTGGGCAGTTGATTGGGGGGTGTATTCTGGGCAGTTGATGGGGGGTATATTTTGGGCAGTTGATGGGGGGGTATATTTTGGGCAGTTGATTGGGGGGTGTATTCTGGGCAGTTGATGGGGGGGTGTATTTTGGGCAGTTGATTGGGGGGTGTATTCTGGCAGTTGATGGGGGGGTGTATTCTGGGCAGTAGATTTGGGGGTGTATTCTGGGCAGTTGATGGGGGGGTGTATTTTGGGCAGTTGATTGGGGGGTGTATTCTGGGCAGTTTATTGGGGGGTGTATTCTGGACAGTTAATGGGGGGGTGTATTTTGGGCAGTTGATTGGGGGGTGTATTCTGGGCAGTTGATGGGGGGGTGTATTCTGGGCAGTTGATGGGGGGGTGTATTCTGGGCAGTTGATGGGGGGGTGTATTCTCGGCAGTTGATGGGGGGTGTATTCTGGGCAGTTGATGGGGGGTGTAATCTGGGCAGTTGATGGGGGGGTGTATTCTGGTCAGTTGATGGGGGAGGGGGTGTATTCTGGGCAGTTGATGGGGGGGGTGTATTTTGGGCAGTTGATGGGGGGGGTGTATTTTGGGCAGTTGATTGGGGGGTGTATTCTGGGCAGTTGATGGGGGGGTGTATTCTGGGCAGTTGATGGGGGGGTGTATTCTGGGCAGTTGATGGGGGGTGTACTCTGGGCAGTAGATGGGGGGGTGTATTCTGGGCAGTTGATGGGGGGGGTGTATTCTGGGCAGTTGATGGGGGGTGTATTCTGGGCAGTTGATTGGGGGGGGTGTATTCTGGGCAGTTGATGGGGGGGGGTGTATTCTGGGCAGTTGATGGGGGGGTGTATTCTGGGCAGTTGATGGGGGGGTGTATTCTGGGCAGTTGATGGGGGGGGTGTATTCTGGGCAGTTGATGGGGGTGTAATCTGGGCAGTTGATGGGGGTGTATTCTGGGCAGTTGATGGGGGGTGTATTCTGGGCAGTTGATGGGGGAGGGGGTGTATTCTGGGCAGTTGATGGGGGGGGGTGTATTCTGGGCAGTTGATGGGGGGTATATTTTGGGCAGTTGATTGGGGGGTGTATTCTGGGCAGTTGATGGGGGGGGGGTATTTTGGGCAGTTGATTGGGGGGTGTATTCTGGCAGTTGATGGGGGGGGGGTGTATTCTGGACAGTAGATTTGGGGGTGTATTCTGGGCAGTTGATGGGGGGGTGTATTCTGGGCAGTTGATGGGGGGTGTATTCTGGGCAGTAGATGGGGGGGTGTATTCTGGGCAGTTGATGGGGGGGGTGTATTCTGGGCAGTTGATGGGGGGTGTATTCTGGGCAGTTGATTGGGGGGGTGTATTCTGGGCAGTTGATGGGGGGTATATTTTGGGCAGTTGATTGGGGGGTGTATTCTGGGCAGTTGATGGGGGGGTGTATTTTGGGCAGTTGATTGGGGGGTGTATTCTGGCAGTTGATGGGGGGGTGTATTCTGGGCAGTAGATTTGGGGGTGTATTCTGGGCAGTTGATGGGGGGGTGTATTTTGGGCAGTTGATTGGGGGGTGTATTCTGGGCAGTTGATTGGGGGTGTATTGTGGGCAGTTGATGGGGGTGTATTTTGGGCAGCTGATTGGGGGGTGTATTCTGGGCATTTGATGGGGGGATGTATTCTGGGCAGTTGATGGGGGGGTGTATTCTGGGCAGTTGATGGGGGGGTGTATTCTGGGCAGTTGATGGGGGTGTATTCTGGGCAGTTGATGGGGGGTGTAATCTGAGCAGTTGATGGGGGGGTGTATTCTGGGCAGTTGATGGGGGGTGTATTCTGGGCAGTTGATGGGGGGGTTGTATTCTGGGCAGTTGATGGGGGGTGTGTTTTCTGGGCAGTTGATGGGGGGGTGTGTTTTCTGGGCAGTTGATGGGGGGTGTATTATGGGCAGTTGATGGGGGGGTGTATTTTGGGCAGTTGATTGGGGGGTGTATTCTGGGCAGTTGATTGGGGGGTGTATTCTGGGCAGTTGATGGGGGGTGTATTTTGGGCAGTTGATTGGGGGGTGTATTCTGGGCAGTAGATGGGGGTGTGTATTCTGGGCAGTTGATGGGGGGGTGTATTTTGGGCAGTAGATGGGGGGGTGTATTCTGGGCAGTTGATGGGGGGTGTATTCTGGGCAGTAGATGGGGGGGGTGTATTCTGGGCAGTAGATGGGGGGTGTATTCTGGGCAGTTGATGGGGGGGGTGTATTCTGGGCAGTTGATGGGGGGTGTATTCTGGGCAGTTGATTGGGGGGGTGTATTCTGGGCAGTTGATGGGGGGGTGTATTCTGGGCAGTTGATGGGGGGGGGGTATTCTGTGCAGTTGATGGGGGGGTGTATTCTGGGCAGTTGATGGGGGTGTGTATTCTGGGCAGTTGATGGGGGTGTAATCTGGGCAGTTGATGGGGGGGTGTATTCTGGGCAGTTGATGGGGGAGGGGGTGTATTCTGGGCAGTTGATGGGGGAGGGGGTGTATTCTGGGCAGTTGATGGGGGGGTGTATTCTGGGCAGTTGATGGGGGGGTATATTTTGGGCAGTTGATTGGGGTGTGTATTCTGGGCAGTTGATGGGGGGTGTATTCTGGGCAGTTGATGGGGGGGGTGTATTCTGGGCAGTTGATGGGGGATGTATTCTGGGCAGTTGATTGGGGGGGGTGTATTCTGGGCAGTTGATGGGGGGTATATTTTGGGCAGTTGATTGGGGGGTGTATTCTGGGCAGTTGATGGGGGGGGTGTATTTTGGGCAGTTGATTGGGGGGTGTATTCTGGCAGTTGATGGGGGGGTGTATTCTGGGCAGTAGATTTGGGGGTGTATTCTGGGCAGTTGATGGGGGGGTGTATTTTGGGCAGTTGATTGGGGGGTGTATTCTGGGCAGTTGATTGGGGGTGTATTGTGGGCAGTTGATGGGGGTGTATTTTGGGCAGCTGATTGGGGGGTGTATTCTGGGCATTTGATGGGGGGATGTATTCTGGGCAGTTGATGGGGGGGTGTATTCTGGGCAGTTGATGGGGGGGTGTATTCTGGGCAGTTGATGGGGGGTGTATTCTGGGCAGTTGATGGGGGGTGTAATCTGAGCAGTTGATGGGGGGGGTATTCTGGGCAGTTGATGGGGGGAGTATTCTGGGCAGTTGATGGGGGGTTGTATTCTGGGCAGTTGATGGGGGGGTGTATTCTGGGCAGTTGATGGGGGGTGTATTCTGGGCAGTTGATGGGGGGGGGTGTATTCTGGGCAGTTGATGGGGGGGTGTATTTTGGGCAGTTGATTGGGGGGTGTATTTTGGGCAGTTAATGGGGGGTGTAATCTGGGCAGTTGATGGGGGGGTGTATTCTGGGCAGTTGATGGGTGAGGTGTATTCTGTGCAGTTGATGGGGGGGTGTATTCTGGGCAGTTGATGGGGGAGGGGGTGTATTCTGGGCAGTTGATGGGGGAGGGGGTGTATTCTGGGCAGTTGATGGGGGGGTGTATTCTGGGCAGTTGATGGGGGGGTATATTTTGGGCAGTTGATTGGGGTGTGTATTCTGGGCAGTTGATGGGGGGTGTATTCTGGGCAGTTGATGGGGGGGTGTATTCTGGGCAGTTGATGGGGGATGTATTCTGGGCAGTTGATTGGGGGGGGTGTATTCTGGGCAGTTGATGGGGGGTATATTTTGGGCAGTTGATTGGGGGGTGTATTCTGGGCAGTTGATGGGGGGGGGTGTATTTTGGGCAGTTGATTGGGGGGTGTATTCTGGCAGTTGATGGGGGGGTGTATTCTGGGCAGTAGATTTGGGGGTGTATTCTGGGCAGTTGATGGGGGGGTGTATTTTGGGCAGTTGATGGGGGGGTGTATTCTGGGCAGTTGATTGGGGGTGTATTGTGGGCAGTTGATGGGGGTGTATTTTGGGCAGCTGATTGGGGGGTGTATTCTGGGCATTTGATGGGGGGATGTATTCTGGGCAGTTGATGGGGGGGTGTATTCTGGGCAGTTGATGGGGGGGTGTATTCTGGGCAGTTGATGGGGGGTGTATTCTGGGCAGTTGATGGGGGGTGTAATCTGAGCAGTTGATGGGGGGGTGTATTCTGGGCAGTTGATGGGGGTGTATTCTGGGCAGTTGATGGGGGTTGTATTCTGGGCAGTTGATGGGGGGGTGTATTCTGGGCAGTTGATGGGGGGGGTGTATTCTGGGCAGTTGATGGGGGAGGGGGTGTATTCTGGGCAGTTGATGGGGGGGTGTATTCTGGGCAGTTGATGGGGGGGTATATTTTGGGCAGTTGATTGGGGTGTGTATTCTGGGCAGTTGATGGGGGGTGTATTTTGGGCAGTTGATTGGGGGGTGTATTCTGGCAGTTGATGGGGGGGTGTATTCTGGGCAGTAGATTTGGGGGTGTATTCTGGGCAGTTGATGGGGGGGGTGTATTTTGGGCAGTTGATTGGGGGGTGTATTCTGGGCAGTTGATGGGGGGGTGTATTCTGGGCAGTTGATGGGGGGGTGCATTCTGGGCAGTTGATGGGGGGTGTATTCTCGGCAGTTGATGGGGGGTGTATTCTGGGCAGTTGATGGGGGGTGTAATCTGGGCAGTTGATGGGGGGGTGTATTCTGGGCAGTTGATGGGGGGGTGTATTCCGGGCAGTTGATGGGGGGTGTATTCCGGGCAGTTGATGGGGGGGTGTATTCTGGGCAGTTGATGGGGGGGTGTATTCTGGGCAGTTGATGGGGGGGGGGTGTATTCTGGGCAGTTGATGGGGGGGTGTATTCTGGGCAGTTGATGGGGGTGTAATCTGGGCAGTTGATGGGGGGGGTGTATTCTGGGCAGTTGATGGGGGAGGGGGTGTATTCTGGGCAGTTGATGGGGGAGGGGGTGTATTCTGGGCAGTTGATGGGGGGGTGTATTCTGGGCAGTTGATGGGGGGGGGTATATTTTGGGCAGTTGATTGGGGGATGTATTCTGGGCAGTTGATGGGGGGGTGTATTTTGGGCAGTTGATTGGGGGGTGTATTCTGGCAGTTGATGGGGGGGTGTATTCCGGGCAGTAGATTTGGGGGTGTATTCTGGGCAGTTGATGGGGGGGTGTATTTTGGGCAGTTGATTGGGGGGTGTATTCTGGGCAGTTGATTGGGGGTGTATTGTGGGCAGTTGATGGGGGTGTATTTTGGGCAGCTGATTGGGGGGTGTATTCTGGGCATTTGATGGGGGGATGTATTCTGGGCAGTTGATGGGGGGGTGTATTCTGGGCAGTTGATGGGGGGGTGTATTCTGGGCAGTTGATGGGGGGTGTATTCTGGGCAGTTGATGGGGGGTGTAATCTGAGCAGTTGATGGGGGGGTGTATTCTGGGCAGTTGATGGGGGGTGTATTCTGGGCAGTTGATGGGGGGGTTGTATTCTGGGCAGTTGATGGGGGGTGTATTCTGGGCAGTTGATGGGGGGTGTATTCTGGGCAGTTGATGGGGGGTGTATTCTGGGCAGTTGATGGGGGGGTGTATTTTGGGCAGTTGATTGGGGGGTGTATTTTGGGCAGTTAATGGGGGGTGTAATCTGGGCAGTTGATGGGGGGGTGTATTCTGGGCAGTTGATGGGTGAGGTGTATTCTGTGCAGTTGATGGGGGGGAGTGTATTCTGGGCAGTTGATGGGGGGGGGTGTTTTCTGGGCAGTTGATGGGGGGTGTGTTTTCTGGGCAGTTGATGGGGGGGTGTATTATTGGCAGTTGATGGGGGTGTGTATTCTGGGCAGTTGATGGGGGTGTAATCTGGGCAGTTGATGGGGGGTGTATTCTGGGCAGTTGATGGGGGAGGGGGTGTATTCTGGGCAGTTGATGGGGGAGGGGGAGTGTATTCTGGGCAGTTGATGGGGGGGTGTATTCTGGGCAGTTGATGGGGGGGTATATTTTGGGCAGTTGATTGGGGTGTGTATTCTGGGCAGTTGATGGGGGGGTGTATTCTGGGCAGTTGATGGGGGGGTGTATTCTGGGCAGTTGATGGGGGGGTGTATTCTGGGCAGTTGATGGGGGGTGTATTCTGGGCAGTTGATGGGGGGTGTAATCTGGGCAGTTGATGGGGGGGGGTGTATTCTGGGCAGTTGATGGGGGGGTGTATTCTGGGCAGTTGATGGGGGTGTAATCTGGGCAGTTGATGGGGGGGGTGTATTCTGGGCAGTTGATGGGGGAGGGGGTGTATTCTGGGCAGTTGATGGGGGAGGGGGTGTATTCTGGGCAGTTGATGGGGGGGTGTATTCTGGGCAGTTGATGGGGGGGTATATTTTGGGCAGTTGATGGGTGGGTGTATTCTGGGCAGTTGATGGGGGAGGGGGTGTATTCTGGGCAGTTGATGGGGGAGGGGGAGTGTATTCTGGGCAGTTGATGGGGGGGTGTATTCTGGGCAGTTGATGGGGGGGTATATTTTGGGCAGTTGATTGGGGTGTGTATTCTGGGCAGTTGATGGGGGGGTGTATTCTGGGCAGTTGATGGGGGGGTGTATTCTGGGCAGTTGATGGGGGGGTGTATTCTGGGCAGTTGATGGGGGGTGTATTTTGGGCAGTTGATTGGGGGGTGTATTCTGGGCAGTTGATGGGGGGTGTATTCTGGGCAGTTGATGGGGGGGTGTATTCTGGGCAGTTGATGGGGGGGTGTATTCTCGGCAGTTGATGGGGGGTGTATTCTGGGCAGTTGATGGGGGGTGTAATCTGGGCAGTTGATGGGGGGGTGTATTCTGGTCAGTTGATGGGGGAGGGGGTGTATTCTGGGCAGTTGATGGGGGGGGTGTATTTTGGGCAGTTGTTGGGGGGGTGTATTCTGGGTAGTTGATGGGGGGGTGTATTTTGGGCAGTTGATTGGGGGGTGTATTCTGGGCAGTTGATGGGGGGGGTGTATTCTGGACAGTTGATGGGGGGGTGTATTCTGTGCAGTTGATGGGGGGTGTATTCTGGGCAGTTGATGGGGGGTGTATTCTGGGCAGTTGATGGGGGGGTGTATTCTGGGCAGTTGATGGGGGGGTGTATTCTGGGCAGTTGATGGGGGGTGTATTCTGGGCAGTTGATGGGGGGTGTAATCTGGGCAGTTGATGGGGGGTGTATTCTGGTCAGTTGATGGGGGAGGGGGTGTATTCTGGGCAGTTGATGGGGGGGGGTGTATTTTGGGCAGTTGATGGGGGGGGTGTATTTTGGGCAGTTGATTGGGGGGTGTATTCTGGGCAGTTGATGGGGGGGTGTATTTTGGGCAGTTGATTGGGGGGTGTATTCTGGCAGTTGATGGGGGGGTGTATTCTGGGCAGTAGATTTGGGGGTGTATTCTGGGCAGTTGATGGGGGGGTGTATTTTGGGCAGTTGATTGGGGGGTGTATTCTGGGCAGTTGATTGGGGGTGTATTGTGGGCAGTTGATGGGGGTGTATTTTGGGCAGCTGATTGGGGGGTGTATTCTGGGCATTTGATGGGGGGATGTATTCTGGGCAGTTGATGGGGGGGTGTATTCTGGGCAGTTGATGGGGGGGTGTATTTTGGGCAGTTGATTGGGGGGTGTATTCTGGGCAGTTGATTGGGGGGTGTATTCTGGGCAGTTGATGGGGGGTGTATTTTGGGCAGTTGATTGGGGGGTGTATTCTGGGCAGTAGATGGGGGTGTGTATTCTGGGCAGTTGATGGGGGGGTGTATTCTGGGCAGTTGATGGGGGGGTGTATTCTGGGCAGTTGATGGGGGGTGTATTCTGGGCAGTTGATGGGGGGTGTAATCTAAGCAGTTGATGGGGGGGTGTATTCTGGGCAGTTGATGGGGGGTGTATTCTGGGCAGTTGATGGGGGGGGTTGTATTCTGGGCAGTTGATGGGGGGGTGTGTTTTCTGGGCAGTTGATGGGGGGGTGTGTTTTCTGGGCAGTTGATGGGGGGTGTATTATGGGCAGTTGATGGGGGGGTGTATTTTGGGCAGTTGATTGGGGGGTGTATTCTGGGCAGTTGATTGGGGGGTGTATTCTGGGCAGTTGATGGGGGGTGTATTTTGGGCAGTTGATTGGGGGGTGTATTCTGGGCAGTAGATGGGGGTGTGTATTCTGGGCAGTTGATGGGGGGGGTGTATTTTGGGCAGTAGATGGGGGGGTGTATTCTGGGCAGTTGATGGGGGGTGTATTCTGGGCAGTAGATGGGGGGGGTGTATTCTGGGCAGTAGATGGGGGGTGTATTCTGGGCAGTTGATGGGGGGGGTGTATTCTGGGCAGTTGATGGGGGGTGTATTCTGGGCAGTTGATTGGGGGGGTGTATTTTGGGCAGTTGATTGGGGGGTGTATTCTGGGCAGTTGATTGGGGGGTGTATTCTGGGCAGTTGATGGGGGGTGTATTTTGGGCAGTTGATTGGGGGGTGTATTCTGGGCAGTAGATGGGGGTGTGTATTCTGGGCAGTTGATGGGGGGTGTATTCTGGGCAGTTGATGGGGGGGTATATTTTGGGCAGTTGATTGGGGTGTGTATTCTGGGCAGTTGATGGGGGGTGTATTCTGGGCAGTTGATGGGGGGGGGTGTATTCTGGGCAGTTGATGGGGGATGTATTCTGGGCAGTTGATTGGGGGGGGTGTATTCTGGGCAGTTGATGGGGGGTATATTTTGGGCAGTTGATTGGGGGGTGTATTCTGGGCAGTTGATGGGGGGGGTGTATTTTGGGCAGTTGATTGGGGGGTGTATTCTGGCAGTTGATGGGGGGGGTGTATTCTGGGCAGTAGATTTGGGGGTGTATTCTGGGCAGTTGATGGGGGGGTGTATTTTGGGCAGTTGATTGGGGGGTGTATTCTGGGCAGTTGATTGGGGGTGTATTGTGGGCAGTTGATGGGGGTGTATTTTGGGCAGCTGATTGGGGGGTGTATTCTGGGCATTTGATGGGGGGATGTATTCTGGGCAGTTGATGGGGGGGTGTATTCTGGGCAGTTGATGGGGGGGTGTATTCTGGGCAGTTGATGGGGGGTGTATTCTGGGCAGTTGATGGGGGGTGTAATCTGAGCAGTTGATGGGGGGGGTATTCTGGGCAGTTGATGGGGGGAGTATTCTGGGCAGTTGATGGGGGGTTGTATTCTGGGCAGTTGATGGGGGGGTGTATTCTGGGCAGTTGATGGGGGGTGTATTCTGGGCAGTTGATGGGGGGGGGTGTATTCTGGGCAGTTGATGGGGGGGTGTATTTTGGGCAGTTGATTGGGGGGTGTATTTTGGGCAGTTAATGGGGGGTGTAATCTGGGCAGTTGATGGGGGGGTGTATTCTGGGCAGTTGATGGGTGAGGTGTATTCTGTGCAGTTGATGGGGGGGTGTATTCTGGGCAGTTGATGGGGGAGGGGGTGTATTCTGGGCAGTTGATGGGGGAGGGGGTGTATTCTGGGCAGTTGATGGGGGGGTGTATTCTGGGCAGTTGATGGGGGGGTATATTTTGGGCAGTTGATTGGGGTGTGTATTCTGGGCAGTTGATGGGGGGTGTATTCTGGGCAGTTGATGGGGGGGTGTATTCTGGGCAGTTGATGGGGGATGTATTCTGGGCAGTTGATTGGGGGGGGTGTATTCTGGGCAGTTGATGGGGGGTATATTTTGGGCAGTTGATTGGGGGGTGTATTCTGGGCAGTTGATGGGGGGGGTGTATTTTGGGCAGTTGATTGGGGGGTGTATTCTGGCAGTTGATGGGGGGGTGTATTCTGGGCAGTAGATTTGGGGGTGTATTCTGGGCAGTTGATGGGGGGGTGTATTTTGGGCAGTTGATTGGGGGGTGTATTCTGGGCAGTTGATTGGGGGTGTATTGTGGGCAGTTGATGGGGGTGTATTTTGGGCAGCTGATTGGGGGGTGTATTCTGGGCATTTGATGGGGGGATGTATTCTGGGCAGTTGATGGGGGGGTGTATTCTGGGCAGTTGATGGGGGGGTGTATTCTGGGCAGTTGATGGGGGGTGTATTCTGGGCAGTTGATGGGGGGTGTAATCTGAGCAGTTGATGGGGGGGTGTATTCTGGGCAGTTGATGGGGGTGTATTCTGGGCAGTTGATGGGGGGTTGTATTCTGGGCAGTTGATGGGGGGGTGTATTCTGGGCAGTTGATGGGGGGGGTGTATTCTGGGCAGTTGATGGGGGAGGGGGTGTATTCTGGGCAGTTGATGGGGGGGTGTATTCTGGGCAGTTGATGGGGGGGTATATTTTGGGCAGTTGATTGGGGTGTGTATTCTGGGCAGTTGATGGGGGGTGTATTTTGGGCAGTTGATTGGGGGGTGTATTCTGGCAGTTGATGGGGGGGTGTATTCTGGGCAGTAGATTTGGGGGTGTATTCTGGGCAGTTGATGGGGGGGGTGTATTTTGGGCAGTTGATTGGGGGGTGTATTCTGGGCAGTTGATGGGGGGGTGTATTCTGGGCAGTTGATGGGGGGGTGCATTCTGGGCAGTTGATGGGGGGTGTATTCTCGGCAGTTGATGGGGGGTGTATTCTGGGCAGTTGATGGGGGGTGTAATCTGGGCAGTTGATGGGGGGGTGTATTCTGGGCAGTTGATGGGGGGGTGTATTCCGGGCAGTTGATGGGGGGTGTATTCCGGGCAGTTGATGGGGGGGTGTATTCTGGGCAGTTGATGGGGGGGTGTATTCTGGGCAGTTGATGGGGGGGGTGTATTCTGGGCAGTTGATGGGGGGGTGTATTCTGGGCAGTTGATGGGGGTGTAATCTGGGCAGTTGATGGGGGGGTGTATTCTGGGCAGTTGATGGGGGAGGGGGTGTATTCTGGGCAGTTGATGGGGGAGGGGGTGTATTCTGGGCAGTTGATGGGGGGGTGTATTCTGGGCAGTTGATGGGGGGGGTATATTTTGGGCAGTTGATTGGGGGATGTATTCTGGGCAGTTGATGGGGGGGTGTATTTTGGGCAGTTGATTGGGGGGTGTATTCTGGCAGTTGATGGGGGGGTGTATTCCGGGCAGTAGATTTGGGGGGTGTATTCTGGGCAGTTGATGGGGGGGGGTGTATTTTGGGCAGTTGATGGGGGGGTGTATTCTGGGCAGTTGATGGGGGGGTGTATTCTGGGCAGTTGATGGGTGGGTGTATTCTGGGCAGTTGATGGGGGGGGTGTATTCTGGGCAGTTGATGGGGAGGTGTATTCATTCTCGGCAGTTGATGGGGGGTGTATTCTGGGCAGTTGATGGGGGGTGTAATCTGGGCAGTTGATGGGGGGTGTATTCTGGGCAGTTGATGGGGGGGGTGTATTCTGGGCAGTTGATGGGGGGTGTATTCTGGGCAGTTGATTGGGGGGGTGTATTCTGGGCAGTTGATGGGGGGTATATTTTGGGCAGTTGATTGGGGGGTGTATTCTGGGCAGTTGATGGGGGGGTGTATTTTGGGCAGTTGATTGGGGGGTGTATTCTGGCAGTTGATGGGGGGGGGTGTATTCTGGGCAGTAGATTTGGGGGTGTATTCTGGGCAGTTGATGGGGGGGTGTATTTTGGGCAGTTGATTGGGGGGTGTATTCTGGGCAGTTGATTGGGGGTGTATTGTGGGCAGTTGATGGGGGTGTATTTTGGGCAGCTGATTGGGGGGTGTATTCTGGGCATTTGATGGGGGGATGTATTCTGGGCAGTTGATGGGGGGGTGTATTCTGGGCAGTTGATGGGGGGGTGTATTCTGGGCAGTTGATGGGGGGTGTATTCTGGGCAGTTGATGGGGGGTGTAATCTGAGCAGTTGATGGGGGGGTGTATTCTGGGCAGTTGATGGGGGGTGTATTCTGGGCAGTTGATGGGGGGGTTGTATTCTGGGCAGTTGATGGGGGGTGTATTCTGGGCAGTTGATGGGGGGTGTATTCTGGGCAGTTGATGGGGGGTGTATTCTGGGCAGTTGATGGGGGGGTGTATTTTGGGCAGTTGATTGGGGGGTGTATTTTGGGCAGTTAATGGGGGGTGTAATCTGGGCAGTTGATGGGGGGGTGTATTCTGGGCAGTTGATGGGTGAGGTGTATTCTGTGCAGTTGATGGGGGGGAGTGTATTCTGGGCAGTTGATGGGGGGGGGTGTTTTCTGGGCAGTTGATGGGGGGTGTGTTTTCTGGGCAGTTGATGGGGGGGTGTATTATTGGCAGTTGATGGGGGTGTGTATTCTGGGCAGTTGATGGGGGTGTAATCTGGGCAGTTGATGGGGGGTGTATTCTGGGCAGTTGATGGGGGGGGTGTATTCTGGGCAGTTGTTGGGGGGGTGTATTCTGGTCAGTTGATGGGGGAGGGGGTGTATTCTGGGCAGTTGATGGGGGGGGGTGTATTTTGGGCAGTTGTTGGGGGGGTGTATTCTGGGTAGTTGATGGGGGGGTGTATTTTGGGCAGTTGATTGGGGGGTGTATTCTGGGCAGTTGATGGGGGGGGGGGTGTATTCTGGACAGTTGATGGGGGGGTGTATTCTGTGCAGTTGATGGGGGGTGTATTCTGGGCAGTTGATGGGGGGGTGTATTCTGGGCAGTTGATGGGGGGGTGTATTCTGGGCAGTTGATGGGGGGGTGTATTCTGGGCAGTTGATGGGGGGTGTATTCTGGGCAGTTGATGGGGGGTGTAATCTGGGCAGTTGATGGGGGGTGTATTCTGGTCAGTTGATGGGGGAGGGGGTGTATTCTGGGCAGTTGATGGGGGGGGGGTGTATTTTGGGCAGTTGATGGGGGGGGTGTATTTTGGGCAGTTGATTGGGGGGTGTATTCTGGGCAGTTGATGGGGGGGTGTATTTTGGGCAGTTGATTGGGGGGTGTATTCTGGCAGTTGATGGGGGGGTGTATTCTGGGCAGTAGATTTGGGGGTGTATTCTGGGCAGTTGATGGGGGGGTGTATTTTGGGCAGTTGATTGGGGGGTGTATTCTGGGCAGTTGATTGGGGGTGTATTGTGGGCAGTTGATGGGGGTGTATTTTGGGCAGCTGATTGGGGGGTGTATTCTGGGCATTTGATGGGGGGATGTATTCTGGGCAGTTGATGGGGGGGTGTATTCTGGGCAGTTGATGGGGGGGTGTATTCTGGGCAGTTGATGGGGGGTGTATTCTGGGCAGTTGATGGGGGGTGTAATCTAAGCAGTTGATGGGGGGGTGTATTCTGGGCAGTTGATGGGGGGTGTATTCTGGGCAGTTGATGGGGGGGGTTGTATTCTGGGCAGTTGATGGGGGGGTGTGTTTTCTGGGCAGTTGATGGGGGGGTGTGTTTTCTGGGCAGTTGATGGGGGGTGTATTATGGGCAGTTGATGGGGGGGTGTATTTTGGGCAGTTGATTGGGGGGTGTATTCTGGGCAGTTGATTGGGGGGTGTATTCTGGGCAGTTGATGGGGGGTGTATTTTGGGCAGTTGATTGGGGGGTGTATTCTGGGCAGTAGATGGGGGTGTGTATTCTGGGCAGTTGATGGGGGGGGTGTATTTTGGGCAGTAGATGGGGGGGTGTATTCTGGGCAGTTGATGGGGGGTGTATTCTGGGCAGTAGATGGGGGGGGTGTATTCTGGGCAGTAGATGGGGGGTGTATTCTGGGCAGTTGATGGGGGGGGGTGTATTCTGGGCAGTTGATGGGGGGTGTATTCTGGGCAGTTGATTGGGGGGGTGTATTCTGGGCAGTTGATGGGGGGGTGTATTCTGGGCAGTTGATGGGGGGTGTATTCTGGGCAGTTGATGGGGGGGGGTGTATTCTGGGCAGTTGATGGGGGGGTGTATTTTGGGCAGTTGATTGGGGGGTGTATTTTGGGCAGTTAATGGGGGGTGTAATCTGGGCAGTTGATGGGGGGGTGTATTCTGGGCAGTTGATGGGTGAGGTGTATTCTGTGCAGTTGATGGGGGGGTGTATTCTGGGCAGTTGATGGGGGAGGGAGTGTATTCTGGGCAGTTGATGGGGGAGGGGGTGTATTCTGGGCAGTTGATGGGGGGGTGTATTCTGGGCAGTTGATGGGGGGGTATATTTTGGGCAGTTGATTGGGGTGTGTATTCTGGGCAGTTGATGGGGGGTGTATTCTGGGCAGTTGATGGGGGGGGGTGTATTCTGGGCAGTTGATGGGGGATGTATTCTGGGCAGTTGATGGGGGGGTATATTTTGGGCAGTTGATGGGGGGGTATATTTTGGGCAGTTGATTGGGGGGTGTATTCTGGGCAGTTGATGGGGGGGTGTATTTTGGGCAGTTGATTGGGGGGTGTATTCTGGCAGTTGATGGGGGGGTGTATTCTGGGCAGTAGATTTGGGGGTGTATTCTGGGCAGTTGATGGGGGGGTGTATTTTGGGCAGTTGATTGGGGGGTGTATTCTGGGCAGTTTATTGGGGGGTGTATTCTGGACAGTTAATGGGGGGTGTATTTTGGGCAGTTGATTGGGGGGTGTATTCTGGGCAGTTGATGGGGGGGTGTATTCTGGGCAGTTGATGGGGGGGTGTATTCTGGGCAGTTGATGGGGGGGTGTATTCTCGGCAGTTGATGGGGGGTGTATTCTGGGCAGTTGATGGGGGGTGTAATCTGGGCAGTTGATGGGGGGGTGTATTCTGGTCAGTTGATGGGGGAGGGGGTGTATTCTGGGCAGTTGATGGGGGGGGTGTATTTTGGGCAGTTGATGGGGGGGGTGTATTTTGGGCAGTTGATTGGGGGGTGTATTCTGGGCAGTTGATGGGGGGGTGTATTCTGGGCAGTTGATGGGGGGGTGTATTCTGGGCAGTTGATGGGGGGTGTACTCTGGGCAGTAGATGGGGGGGTGTATTCTGGGCAGTTGATGGGGGGTGTATTCTGGGCAGTTGATTGGGGGGGGTGTATTCTGGGCAGTTGATGGGGGGGGGTGTATTCTGGGCAGTTGATGGGGGGGGGTGTATTCTGGGCAGTTGATGGGGGGGTGTATTCTGGGCAGTTGATGGGGGGGGTGTATTCTGGGCAGTTGATGGGGGTGTAATCTGGGCAGTTGATGGGGGTGTATTCTGGGCAGTTGATGGGGGGGTGTATTCTGGGCAGTTGATGGGGGAGGGGGTGTATTCTGGGCAGTTGATGGGGGGGTGTATTCTGGGCAGTTGATGGGGGGTATATTTTGGGCAGTTGATTGGGGGGTGTATTCTGGGCAGTTGATGGGGGGGGGTATTTTGGGCAGTTGATTGGGGGGTGTATTCTGGCAGTTGATGGGGGGGGTGTATTCTGGACAGTAGATTTGGGGGTGTATTCTGGGCAGTTGATGGGGGGGTGTATTCTGGGCAGTTGATGGGGGGTGTATTCTGGGCAGTAGATGGGGGGGTGTATTCTGGGCAGTTGATGGGGGGGTGTATTCTGGGCAGTTGATGGGGGGTGTATTCTGGGCAGTTGATTGGGGGGGGTGTATTCTGGGCAGTTGATAGGGGGGTATATTTTGGGCAGTTGATTGGGGGGTGTATTCTGGGCAGTTGATGGGGGGGTGTATTTTGGGCAGTTGATTGGGGGGTGTATTCTGGCAGTTGATGGGGGGGTGTATTCTGGGCAGTAGATTTGGGGGTGTATTCTGGGCAGTTGATGGGGGGGTGTATTTTGGGCAGTTGATTGGGGGGTGTATTCTGGGCAGTTGATTGGGGGTGTATTGTGGGCAGTTGATGGGGGTGTATTTTGGGCAGCTGATTGGGGGGTGTATTCTGGGCATTTGATGGGGGGATGTATTCTGGGCAGTTGATGGGGGGGTGTATTCTGGGCAGTTGATGGGGGGGTGTATTCTGGGCAGTTGATGGGGGTGTATTCTGGGCAGTTGATGGGGGGTGTAATCTGAGCAGTTGATGGGGGGGTGTATTCTGGGCAGTTGATGGGGGGTGTATTCTGGGCAGTTGATGGGGGGGTTGTATTCTGGGCAGTTGATGGGGGGGTGTGTTTTCTGGGCAGTTGATGGGGGGGTGTGTTTTCTGGGCAGTTGATGGGGGGTGTATTCTGGGCAGTTGATGGGGGGGTGTATTTTGGGCAGTTGATTGGGGGGTGTATTCTGGGCAGTTGATGGGGGGGTGTATTTTGGGCAGTTGATTAGGGGGTGTATTCTGGGCAGTTGATGGGGGGGGGTGTATTCTGGGCAGTAGATGGGGGGGTGTATTCTGGGCAGTTGATTGGGGGGGTGTATTCTGGGCAGTTGATGGGGGAGGGGTTGTATTCTGGGCAGTTGATGGGGGGTGTATTCTGGGCAGTTGATGGGGGGGTGTATTTTGGGCAGTTGATTGGGGGGTGTATTCTGGGCAGTTGATGGGGGGTGTATTCTGGGCAGTTGATGGGGGGGTGTATTCTGGGCAGTTGATGGGGGGGTGTATTTTGGGCAGTTGATGGGGGTGTATTCTGGGCAGTTGATGGGGGGGGTGTATTCTGGGCAGTTGATGGGGGGGTGTATTCTGGGCAGTTGATTGGGGGGTGTATTCTGGGCAGTTGATTGGGGGGTGTATTCTGGGCAGTTGATGGGGGGGTGTATTCTGGGCAGTTGATGGGGGGTGTATTCTGGGCAGTTGATGGGGGGTGTATTCTGGGCAGTAGATGGGGGGTGTATTCTGGGCAGTTGATGGGGGGTGTATTCTGGGCAGTTGATGGGGGGGTGTATTCTGGGCAGTTGATGGGGGGTGTATTTTGGGCAGTTGATGGGGGTGTATTCTGGGCAGTTGATGGGGGGGTGTATTCTGGGCAGTTGATGGGGGGGTGTATTCTGGGCAGTTGATGGGGGGGGTATTCTGTGCAGTTGATGGGGGGGTGTATTCTGGGCAGTTGATGGGGGTGTGTATTCTGGGCAGTTGATGGGGGTGTAATCTGGGCAGTTGATGGGGGGGTGTATTCTGGGCAGTTGATGGGGGAGGGGGTGTATTCTGGGCAGTTGATGGGGGAGGGGGTGTATTCTGGGCAGTTGATGGGGGGGTGTATTCTGGGCAGTTGATGGGGGGGTATATTTTGGGCAGTTGATTGGGGTGTGTATTCTGGGCAGTTGATGGGGGGTGTATTCTGGGCAGTTGATGGGGGGGGTGTATTCTGGGCAGTTGATGGGGGATGTATTCTGGGCAGTTGATTGGGGGGGGTGTATTCTGGGCAGTTGATGGGGGGTATATTTTGGGCAGTTGATTGGGGGGTGTATTCTGGGCAGTTGATGGGGGGGGTGTATTTTGGGCAGTTGATTGGGGGGTGTATTCTGGCAGTTGATGGGGGGGGTGTATTCTGGGCAGTAGATTTGGGGGTGTATTCTGGGCAGTTGATGGGGGGGTGTATTTTGGGCAGTTGATTGGGGGGTGTATTCTGGGCAGTTGATTGGGGGTGTATTGTGGGCAGTTGATGGGGGTGTATTTTGGGCAGCTGATTGGGGGGTGTATTCTGGGCATTTGATGGGGGGATGTATTCTGGGCAGTTGATGGGGGGGTGTATTCTGGGCAGTTGATGGGGGGGTGTATTCTGGGCAGTTGATGGGGGGTGTATTCTGGGCAGTTGATGGGGGGTGTAATCTGAGCAGTTGATGGGGGGGGTATTCTGGGCAGTTGATGGGGGGAGTATTCTGGGCAGTTGATGGGGGGTTGTATTCTGGGCAGTTGATGGGGGGGTGTATTCTGGGCAGTTGATGGGGGGTGTATTCTGGGCAGTTGATGGGGGGGGTGTATTCTGGGCAGTTGATGGGGGGGTGTATTTTGGGCAGTTGATTGGGGGGTGTATTTTGGGCAGTTAATGGGGGGTGTAATCTGGGCAGTTGATGGGGGGGTGTATTCTGGGCAGTTGATGGGTGAGGTGTATTCTGTGCAGTTGATGGGGGGGTGTATTCTGGGCAGTTGATGGGGGAGGGGGTGTATTCTGGGCAGTTGATGGGGGAGGGGGTGTATTCTGGGCAGTTGATGGGGGGGTGTATTCTGGGCAGTTGATGGGGGGGTATATTTTGGGCAGTTGATTGGGGTGTGTATTCTGGGCAGTTGATGGGGGGTGTATTCTGGGCAGTTGATGGGGGGGTGTATTCTGGGCAGTTGATGGGGGATGTATTCTGGGCAGTTGATTGGGGGGGGTGTATTCTGGGCAGTTGATGGGGGGTATATTTTGGGCAGTTGATTGGGGGGTGTATTCTGGGCAGTTGATGGGGGGGGTGTATTTTGGGCAGTTGATTGGGGGGTGTATTCTGGCAGTTGATGGGGGGGTGTATTCTGGGCAGTAGATTTGGGGGTGTATTCTGGGCAGTTGATGGGGGGGTGTATTTTGGGCAGTTGATTGGGGGGTGTATTCTGGGCAGTTGATTGGGGGTGTATTGTGGGCAGTTGATGGGGGTGTATTTTGGGCAGCTGATTGGGGGGTGTATTCTGGGCATTTGATGGGGGGATGTATTCTGGGCAGTTGATGGGGGGGTGTATTCTGGGCAGTTGATGGGGGGGTGTATTCTGGGCAGTTGATGGGGGGTGTATTCTGGGCAGTTGATGGGGGGTGTAATCTGAGCAGTTGATGGGGGGGTGTATTCTGGGCAGTTGATGGGGGGTGTATTCTGGGCAGTTGATGGGGGGTTGTATTCTGGGCAGTTGATGGGGGGGTGTATTCTGGGCAGTTGATGGGGGGGGTGTATTCTGGGCAGTTGATGGGGGAGGGGGTGTATTCTGGGCAGTTGATGGGGGGGTGTATTCTGGGCAGTTGATGGGGGGGTATATTTTGGGCAGTTGATTGGGGTGTGTATTCTGGGCAGTTGATGGGGGGTGTATTTTGGGCAGTTGATTGGGGGGTGTATTCTGGCAGTTGATGGGGGGGGTGTATTCTGGGCAGTAGATTTGGGGGTGTATTCTGGGCAGTTGATGGGGGGGGTGTATTTTGGGCAGTTGATTGGGGGGTGTATTCTGGGCAGTTGATGGGGGGGTGTATTCTGGGCAGTTGATGGGGGGGTGTATTCTGGGCAGTTGATGGGGGGTGTATTCTCGGCAGTTGATGGGGGGTGTATTCTGGGCAGTTGATGGGGGGTGTAATCTGGGCAGTTGATGGGGGGGTGTATTCTGGGCAGTTGATGGGGGGGTGTATTCCGGGCAGTTGATGGGGGGTGTATTCCGGGCAGTTGATGGGGGGGTGTATTCTGGGCAGTTGATGGGGGGGTGTATTCTGGGCAGCTGATGGGGGGGGTGTATTCTGGGCAGTTGATGGGGGGGTGTATTCTGGGCAGTTGATGGGGGTGTAATCTGGGCAGTTGATGGGGGGGGTGTATTCTGGGCAGTTGATGGGGGAGGGGGTGTATTCTGGGCAGTTGATGGGGGAGGGGGTGTATTCTGGGCAGTTGATGGGGGGGTGTATTCTGGGCAGTTGATGGGGGGGGTATATTTTGGGCAGTTGATTGGGGGATGTATTCTGGGCAGTTGATGGGGGGGTGTATTTTGGGCAGTTGATTGGGGGGTGTATTCTGGCAGTTGATGGGGGGGTGTATTCCGGGCAGTAGATTTGGGGGGTGTATTCTGGGCAGTTGATGGGGGGGGGTGTATTTTGGGCAGTTGATGGGGGGGTGTATTCTGGGCAGTTGATGGGGGGGTGTATTCTGGGCAGTTGATGGGTGGGTGTATTCTGGGCAGTTGATGGGGGGGGTGTATTCTGGGCAGTTGATGGGGAGGTGTATTCTCGGCAGTTGATGGGGGGTGTATTCTGGGCAGTTGATGGGGGGTGTAATCTGGGCAGTTGATGGGGGGTGTATTCTGGGCAGTTGATGGGGGGGGTGTATTCTGGGCAGTTGATGGGGGGTGTATTCTGGGCAGTTGATTGGGGGGGGTGTATTCTGGGCAGTTGATGGGGGGTATATTTTGGGCAGTTGATTGGGGGGTGTATTCTGGGCAGTTGATGGGGGGTGTATTTTGGGCAGTTGATTGGGGGGTGTATTCTGGCAGTTGATGGGGGGGGGGTGTATTCTGGGCAGTAGATTTGGGGGTGTATTCTGGGCAGTTGATGGGGGGGTGTATTTTGGGCAGTTGATTGGGGGGTGTATTCTGGGCAGTTGATTGGGGGTGTATTGTGGGCAGTTGATGGGGGTGTATTTTGGGCAGCTGATTGGGGGGTGTATTCTGGGCATTTGATGGGGGGATGTATTCTGGGCAGTTGATGGGGGGGTGTATTCTGGGCAGTTGATGGGGGGGTGTATTCTGGGCAGTTGATGGGGGGTGTATTCTGGGCAGTTGATGGGGGGTGTAATCTGAGCAGTTGATGGGGGGGTGTATTCTGGGCAGTTGATGGGAGGTGTATTCTGGGCAGTTGATGGGGGGGTTGTATTCTGGGCAGTTGATGGTGGGTGTATTCTGGGCAGTTGATGGGGGGTGTATTCTGGGCAGTTGATGGGGGGTGTATTCTGGGCAGTTGATGGGGGGGTGTATTTTGGGCAGTTGATTGGGGGGTGTATTTTGGGCAGTTAATGGGGGGTGTAATCTGGGCAGTTGATGGGGGGGTGTATTCTGGGCAGTTGATGGGTGAGGTGTATTCTGTGCAGTTGATGGGGGGGAGTGTATTCTGGGCAGTTGATGGGGGGGGGTGTTTTCTGGGCAGTTGATGGGGGGTGTATTCTGGGCAGTTGATGGGGGGGTGTATTCTGGGCAGTTGATGGGGGGGTGTATTCTGGGCAGTTGATGGGGGGGTGTATTCTGGGCAGTTGATGGGGGGTGTATTCTGGGCAGTTGATGGGGGGTGTAATCTGGGCAGTTGATGGGGGGGTGTATTCTGGGCAGTTGATGGGGGGGTGTATTCCGGGCAGTTGATGGGGGGTGTATTCCGGGCAGTTGATGGGGGGGTGTATTCTGGGCAGTTGATGGGGGGGTGTATTCTGGGCAGTTGATGGGGGGGGGTGTATTCTGGGCAGTTGATGGGGGGGTGTATTCTGGGCAGTTGATGGGGGTGTAATCTGGGCAGTTGATGGGGGGGGTGTATTCTGGGCAGTTGATGGGGGAGGGGTGTATTCTGGGCAGTTGATGGGGGAGGGGGTGTATTCTGGGCAGTTGATGGGGGGGTGTATTCTGGGCAGTTGATGGGGGGGTATATTTTGGGCAGTTGATGGGGGGTGTATTCTCGGCAGTTGATGGGGGGTGTATTCTGGGCAGTTGATGGGGGGTGTATTCTGGGCAGTTGATGGGGGGTGTAATCTGGGCAGTTGATGGGGGGTGTATTCTGGTCAGTTGATGGGGGAGGGGGTGTATTCTGGGCAGTTGATGGGGGGGGGTGTATTTTGGGCAGTTGATGGGGGGGGTGTATTTTGGGCAGTTGATTGGGGGGTGTATTCTGGGCAGTTGATGGGGGGGTGTATTCTGGGCAGTTGATGGGGGGGTGTATTCTGGGCAGTTGATGGGGGGTGTATTCTGGGCAGTAGATGGGGGGGTGTATTCTGGGCAGTTGATGGGGGGGTGTATTCTGGGCAGTTGATGGGGGGTGTATTCTGGGCAGTTGATTGGGGGGGGTGTATTCTGGGCAGTTGATGGGGGGGTGTATTCTGGGCAGTTGATGGGGGGGGTGTATTCTGGGCAGTTGATGGGGGGGTGTATTCTGGGCAGTTGATGGGGGGGTGTATTCTGGGCAGTTGATGGGGGTGTAATCTGGGCAGTTGATGGGGGGGTGTATTCTGGGCAGTTGATGGGGGGGGTGTATTCTGGGCAGTTGATGGGGGAGGGGGTGTATTCTGGGCAGTTGATGGGGGGGTGTATTCTGGGCAGTTGATGGGGGGTATATTTTGGGCAGTTGATTGGGGGGTGTATTCTGGGCAGTTGATGGGGGGGGGGTGTATTTTGGGCAGTTGATTGGGGGGTGTATTCTGGCAGTTGATGGGGGGGGTGTATTCTGGGCAGTAGATTTGGGGGTGTATTCTGGGCAGTTGATGGGGGGGGTGTATTCTGGGCAGTTGATGGGGGGGTGTATTCTGGGCAGTTGATGGGGGGTGTATTCTGGGCAGTAGATGGGGGGGTGTATTCTGGGCAGTTGATGGGGGGGGTGTATTCTGGGCAGTTGATGGGGGGTGTATTCTGGGCAGTTGATTGGGGGGGGGTGTATTCTGGGCAGTTGATGGGGGGGGTGTATTCTGGGCAGTTGATGGGGGGGGTGTGTATTCTGGGCAGTTGATGGGGGGGTGTATTCTGGGCAGTTGATGGGGGTGTAATCTGGGCAGTTGATGGGGGGGTGTATTCTGGGCAGTTGATGGGGGAGGGGGTGTATTCTGGGCAGTTGATGGGGGGGGTGTATTCTGGGCAGTTGATGGGGGGTATATTTTGGGCAGTTGATTGGGGGGTGTATTCTGGGCAGTTGATGGGGGGGGTGTATTTTGGGCAGTTGATTGGGGGGTGTATTCTGGCAGTTGATGGGGGGGTGTATTCTGGGCAGTAGATTTGGGGGTGTATTCTGGGCAGTTGATGGGGGGGTGTATTTTGGGCAGTTGATTGGGGGGTGTATTCTGGGCAGTTGATTGGGGGTGTATTGTGGGCAGTTGATGGGGGTGTATTTTGGGCAGCTGATTGGGGGGTGTATTCTGGGCATTTGATGGGGGGATGTATTCTGGGCAGTTGATGGGGGGTGTATTCTGGGCAGTTGATGGGGGGTGTATTCTGGGCAGTTGATGGGGGGGGTGTATTCTGGGCAGTTGATGGGGGGGTGTATTTTGGGCAGTTGATGGGGGGGGTGTATTCTGGGCAGTTGATGGGGGGTGTATTTTGGGCAGTTGATTGGGGGGTGTATTCTGGGCAGTTGATTGGGGGGTGTATTCTGGGCAGTTGATGGGGGGTGTATTTTGGGCAGTTGATTGGGGGGTGTATTCTGGGCAGTAGATGGGGGGTGTATTCTGGGCAGTTGATGGGGGGGTGTATTTTGGGCAGTAGATGGGGGGGTGTATTCTGGGCAGTTGATGGGGGGGTGTATTCTGGGCAGTAGATGGGGGGGTGTATTCTGGGCAGTAGATGGGGGGTGTATTCTGGGCAGTTGATGGGGGGGTGTATTCTGGGCAGTTGATGGGGGGTGTATTCTGGGCAGTTGATTGGGGGGGGTGTATTCTGGGCAGTTGATGGGGGGGTGTATTCTGGGCAGTTGATGGGGGGGGGTGTATTCTGGGCAGTTGATGGGGGGGTGTATTCTGGGCAGTTGATGGGGGTGTGTATTCTGGGCAGTTGATGGGGGTGTAATCTGGGCAGTTGATGGGGGGGTGTATTCTGGGCAGTTGATGGGGGGGTGTATTCTGGGCAGTTGATGGGGGTGTAATCTGGGCAGTTGATGGGGGGTGTATTCTGGGCAGTTGATGGGGGGGTATATTTTGGGCAGTTGATTGGGGGGTGTATTCTGGGCAGTTGATGGGGGGGGTGTATTTTGAGCAGTTGATTGGGGGGTGTATTCTGGCAGTTGATGGGGGGGTGTATTCTGGGCAGTAGATTTGGGGGTGTATTCTGGGCAGTTGATTGGGGGGTGTATTCTGGGCAGTTGATTTGGGGGTGTATTCTGGGCAGTTGATGGGGGGGGGTATTTTGGGCAGTTCATTGGGGGGTGTATTCTGGGCAGTTGATGGGGGGGTGTATTCTGGGCAGTTGATGGGGGGTGTATTCTGGGCAGTTGATGGGGGGGTGTATTCTGGGCAGTTGATGGGGGGTGTATTCTGGGCAGTTGATGGGGGTGTAATCTGAGCAGTTGATGGGGGGTGTATTCTGGGCAGTTGATGGGGGGGTGTATTCTGGGCAGTTGATGGGGGGTGTATTCTGGGCAGTTGATGGGGGGGTGTATTCTGGGCAGTTGATGGGGGGTGTATTCTGGGCAGTTGATGGGGGGTGTATTCTGGGCAGTTGATGGGGGGTGTATTTTGGGCAGTTGATTGGGGGGTGTATTCTGGGCAGTTGATGGGGGGTGTAATCTGGGCAGTTGATGGGGGGGTGTATTCTGGGCAGTTGATGGGGGAGGTTTATTCTGTGCAGTTGATGGGGGGAGGTGTATTCTGGGCATTTGATGGGGGGGGTGTATTGTGGGCAGTTGATGGGGGGGTGTATTGTGGGCAGTTGATGGGGGGGGTGTATTTTGGGCAGTTGATTGGGGGGTGTATTCTGGGCAGTTGATTGGGGGGTGTATTCTGGGCAGTTTATGGGGGGGTGTATTCTGGGCAGTTGATGGGGGGGGTGTATTCTGTGCAGTTGATGGGGAGTGTATTCTGGGCAGTTGATGGGGGGTGTATTCTGGGCAGTTGATGGGGGTGTAATCTGGGCAGTAGATGGGGGTGTGTATTCTGGGCAGTTGATGGGGGGGTGTATTTTGGGCAGTAGATGGGGGGGTGTATTCTGGGCAGTTGATGGGGGGTGTATTCTGGGCAGTAGATGGGGGGGGTGTATTCTGGGCAGTAGATGGGGGGTGTATTCTGGGCAGTTGATGGGGGGGGTGTATTCTGGGCAGTTGATGGGGGGTGTATTCTGGGCAGTTGATTGGGGGGTGTATTCTGGGCAGTTGATGGGGGGGTGTATTCTGGGCAGTTGATGGGGGGGGGTATTCTGTGCAGTTGATGGGGGGGTGTATTCTGGGCAGTTGATGGGGGTGTGTATTCTGGGCAGTTGATGGGGGTGTAATCTGGGCAGTTGATGGGGGGGTGTATTCTGGGCAGTTGATGGGGGAGGGGGTGTATTCTGGGCAGTTGATGGGGGAGGGGGTGTATTCTGGGCAGTTGATGGGGGGGTGTATTCTGGGCAGTTGATGGGGGGGTATATTTTGGGCAGTTGATTGGGGTGTGTATTCTGGGCAGTTGATGGGGGGTGTATTCTGGGCAGTTGATGGGGGGGGTGTATTCTGGGCAGTTGATGGGGGATGTATTCTGGGCAGTTGATTGGGGGGGGTGTATTCTGGGCAGTTGATGGGGGGTATATTTTGGGCAGTTGATTGGGGGGTGTATTCTGGGCAGTTGATGGGGGGGGTGTATTTTGGGCAGTTGATTGGGGGGTGTATTCTGGCAGTTGATGGGGGGGTGTATTCTGGGCAGTAGATTTGGGGGTGTATTCTGGGCAGTTGATGGGGGGGTGTATTTTGGGCAGTTGATTGGGGGGTGTATTCTGGGCAGTTGATTGGGGGTGTATTGTGGGCAGTTGATGGGGGTGTATTTTGGGCAGCTGATTGGGGGGTGTATTCTGGGCATTTGATGGGGGGATGTATTCTGGGCAGTTGATGGGGGGGTGTATTCTGGGCAGTTGATGGGGGGGTGTATTCTGGGCAGTTGATGGGGGGTGTATTCTGGGCAGTTGATGGGGGGTGTAATCTGAGCAGTTGATGGGGGGGGTATTCTGGGCAGTTGATGGGGGGAGTATTCTGGGCAGTTGATGGGGGGTTGTATTCTGGGCAGTTGATGGGGGGGTGTATTCTGGGCAGTTGATGGGGGGTGTATTCTGGGCAGTTGATGGGGGGGGGTGTATTCTGGGCAGTTGATGGGGGGGTGTATTTTGGGCAGTTGATTGGGGGGTGTATTTTGGGCAGTTAATGGGGGGTGTAATCTGGGCAGTTGATGGGGGGGTGTATTCTGGGCAGTTGATGGGTGAGGTGTATTCTGTGCAGTTGATGGGGGGGTGTATTCTGGGCAGTTGATGGGGGAGGGGGTGTATTCTGGGCAGTTGATGGGGGAGGGGGTGTATTCTGGGCAGTTGATTGGGGGTGTATTGTGGGCAGTTGATGGGGGTGTATTTTGGGCAGCTGATTGGGGGGTGTATTCTGGGCAGTTGATGGGGGGGTATATTTTGGGCAGTTGATTGGGGTGTGTATTCTGGGCAGTTGATGGGGGGTGTATTCTGGGCAGTTGATGGGGGGGTGTATTCTGGGCAGTTGATGGGGGATGTATTCTGGGCAGTTGATTGGGGGGGGTGTATTCTGGGCAGTTGATGGGGGGTATATTTTGGGCAGTTGATTGGGGGGTGTATTCTGGGCAGTTGATGGGGGGGGTGTATTTTGGGCAGTTGATTGGGGGGTGTATTCTGGCAGTTGATGGGGGGGTGTATTCTGGGCAGTAGATTTGGGGGTGTATTCTGGGCAGTTGATGGGGGGGTGTATTTTGGGCAGTTGATTGGGGGGTGTATTCTGGGCAGTTGATTGGGGGTGTATTGTGGGCAGTTGATGGGGGTGTATTTTGGGCAGCTGATTGGGGGGTGTATTCTGGGCATTTGATGGGGGGATGTATTCTGGGCAGTTGATGGGGGGGTGTATTCTGGGCAGTTGATGGGGGGGTGTATTCTGGGCAGTTGATGGGGGGTGTATTCTGGGCAGTTGATGGGGGGTGTAATCTGAGCAGTTGATGGGGGGGTGTATTCTGGGCAGTTGATGGGGGGTGTATTCTGGGCAGTTGATGGGGGGTTGTATTCTGGGCAGTTGATGGGGGGGTGTATTCTGGGCAGTTGATGGGGGGGGTGTATTCTGGGCAGTTGATGGGGGAGGGGGTGTATTCTGGGCAGTTGATGGGGGGGTGTATTCTGGGCAGTTGATGGGGGGGTATATTTTGGGCAGTTGATTGGGGTGTGTATTCTGGGCAGTTGATGGGGGGTGTATTTTGGGCAGTTGATTGGGGGGTGTATTCTGGCAGTTGATGGGGGGGGTGTATTCTGGGCAGTAGATTTGGGGGTGTATTCTGGGCAGTTGATGGGGGGGGTGTATTTTGGGCAGTTGATTGGGGGGTGTATTCTGGGCAGTTGATGGGGGGGTGTATTCTGGGCAGTTGATGGGGGGGTGTATTCTGGGCAGTTGATGGGGGGTGTATTCTCGGCAGTTGATGGGGGGTGTATTCTGGGCAGTTGATGGGGGGTGTAATCTGGGCAGTTGATGGGGGGGTGTATTCTGGGCAGTTGATGGGGGGGTGTATTCCGGGCAGTTGATGGGGGGTGTATTCCGGGCAGTTGATGGGGGGGTGTATTCTGGGCAGTTGATGGGGGGGTGTATTCTGGGCAGTTGATGGGGGGGGTGTATTCTGGGCAGTTGATGGGGGGGTGTATTCTGGGCAGTTGATGGGGGTGTAATCTGGGCAGTTGATGGGGGGGGTGTATTCTGGGCAGTTGATGGGGGAGGGGGTGTATTCTGGGCAGTTGATGGGGGAGGGGGTGTATTCTGGGCAGTTGATGGGGGGGTGTATTCTGGGCAGTTGATGGGGGGGGTATATTTTGGGCAGTTGATTGGGGGATGTATTCTGGGCAGTTGATGGGGGGGTGTATTTTGGGCAGTTGATTGGGGGGTGTATTCTGGCAGTTGATGGGGGGGTGTATTCCGGGCAGTAGATTTGGGGGGTGTATTCTGGGCAGTTGATGGGGGGGGGTGTATTTTGGGCAGTTGATGGGGGGGTGTATTCTGGGCAGTTGATGGGGGGGTGTATTCTGGGCAGTTGATGGGTGGGTGTATTCTGGGCAGTTGATGGGGGGGGTGTATTCTGGGCAGTTGATGGGGAGGTGTATTCTCGGCAGTTGATGGGGGGTGTATTCTGGGCCGTTGATGGGGGGTGTAATCTGGGCAGTTGATGGGGGGTGTATTCTGGGCAGTTGATGGGGGGGGTGTATTCTGGGCAGTTGATGGGGGGTGTATTCTGGGCAGTTGATTGGGGGGGGTGTATTCTGGGCAGTTGATGGGGGGTATATTTTGGGCAGTTGATTGGGGGGTGTATTCTGGCAGTTGATGGGGGGGGGTGTATTCTGGGCAGTAGATTTGGGGGTGTATTCTGGGCAGTTGATGGGGGGGTGTATTTTGGGCAGTTGATTGGGGGGTGTATTCTGGGCAGTTGATTGGGGGTGTATTGTGGGCAGTTGATGGGGGTGTATTTTGGGCAGCTGATTGGGGGGTGTATTCTGGGCATTTGATGGGGGGATGTATTCTGGGCAGTTGATGGGGGGGTGTATTCTGGGCAGTTGATGGGGGGGTGTATTCTGGGCAGTTGATGGGGGGTGTATTCTGGGCAGTTGATGGGGGGTGTAATCTGAGCAGTTGATGGGGGGGTGTATTCTGGGCAGTTGATGGGGGGTGTATTCTGGGCAGTTGATGGGGGGGTTGTATTCTGGGCAGTTGATGGGGGGTGTATTCTGGGCAGTTGATGGGGGGTGTATTCTGGGCAGTTGATGGGGGGTGTATTCTGGGCAGTTGATGGGGGGGTGTATTTTGGGCAGTTGATTGGGGGGTGTATTTTGGGCAGTTAATGGGGGGTGTAATCTGGGCAGTTGATGGGGGGGTGTATTCTGGGCAGTTGATGGGTGAGGTGTATTCTGTGCAGTTGATGGGGGGGAGTGTATTCTGGGCAGTTGATGGGGGGGGGTGTTTTCTGGGCAGTTGATGGGGGGTGTGTTTTCTGGGCAGTTGATGGGGGGGTGTATTATGGGCAGTTGATGGGGGTGTGTATTCTGGGCAGTTGATGGGGGTGTAATCTGGGCAGTTGATGGGGGGTGTATTCTGGGCAGTTGATGGGGGAGGGGGTGTATTCTGGGCAGTTGATGGGGGAGGGGGTGTATTCTGGGCAGTTGATGGGGGGGTGTATTCTGGGCAGTTGATGGGGGGGTATATTTTGGGCAGTTGATTGGGGTGTGTATTCTGGGCAGTTGATGGGGGGGTGTATTTTGGGCAGTTGATTGGGGGGTGTATTCTGGCAGTTGATGGGGGGGGTGTATTCTGGGCAGTAGATTTGGGGGTGTATTCTGGGCAGTTGATGGGGGGGTGTATTTTGGGCAGTTGATTGGGGGGTGTATTCTGGGCAGTTGATGGGGGGGTGTATTCTGGGCAGTTGATGGGGGGGTGTATTCTGGGCAGTTGATGGGGGGGTGTATTCTGGGCAGTTGATGGGGGGTGTATTCTGGGCAGTTGATGGGGGGTGTAATCTGGGCAGTTGATGGGGGGGTGTATTCTGGGCAGTTGATGGGGGGGTGTATTCCGGGCAGTTGATGGGGGGTGTATTCCGGGCAGTTGATGGGGGGGTGCATTCTGGGCAGTTGATGGGGGGGTGTATTCTGGGCAGTTGATGGGGGGGGTGTATTCTGGGCAGTTGATGGGGGGGTGTATTCTGGGCAGTTGATGGGGGTGTAATCTGGGCAGTTGATGGGGGGGGTGTATTCTGGGCAGTTGATGGGGGAGGGGGTGTATTCTGGGCAGTTGATGGGGGAGGGGGTGTATTCTGGGCAGTTGATGGGGGGGTGTATTCTGGGCAGTTGATGGGGGGTATATTTTGGGCAGTTGATTGGGGGATGTATTCTGGGCAGTTGATGGGGGGGTGTATTTTGGGCAGTTGATTGGGGGGTGTATTCTGGCAGTTGATGGGGGGGTGTATTCCGGGCAGTAGATTTGGGGGGTGTATTCTGGGCAGTTGATGGGGGGGGTGTATTTTGGGCAGTTGATGGGGGGGTGTATTCTGGGCAGTTGATGGGGGGGTGTATTCTGGGCAGTTGATGGGTGGGTGTATTCTGGGCAGTTGATGGGGGGTGTATTCTGGGCAGTTGATGGGGAGGTGTATTCTCGGCAGTTGATGGGGGGTGTATTCTGGGCAGTTGATGGGGGGTGTAATCTGGGCAGTTGATGGGGGGTGTATTCTGGGCAGTTGATGGGGGGGTGTATTCTGGGCAGTTGATGGGGGGGTGTATTCTGGGCATTTGATGGGGGGTGTATTCTGGGCAGTTGATGGGGGGGGTGTATTCTGGGCAGTTGTTGGGGGGGTGTATTCTGGGTAGTTGATGGGGGGGTGTATTTTGGGCAGTTGATTGGGGGGTGTATTCTGGGCAGTTGATGGGGGGGGGTGTATTCTGGGCAGTAGATGGGGGGTGTATTCTGGGCAGTTGATGGGGGGTGTATTTTGGGCAGTTGATTGGGGGGTGTATTCTGGGCAGTTGATGGGGGGTGTATTTTGGGCAGTTGATGGGGGGTGTATTTTGGGCAGTTGATTGGGGGGTGTATTCTGGGCAGTTGATGGGGGGTGTATTCTGGGCAGTTGATGGGGGGGTGTATTCTGGGCAGTTGATGGGGGGGTGTATTCTCGGCAGTTGATGGGGGGTGTATTCTGGGCAGTTGATGGGGGGTGTAATCTGGGCAGTTGATGGGGGGGTGTATTCTGGTCAGTTGATGGGGGAGGGGGTGTATTCTGGGCAGTTGATGGGGGGGGGTGTATTTTGGGCAGTTGTTGGGGGGGTGTATTCTGGGTAGTTGATGGGGGGGTGTATTTTGGGCAGTTGATTGGGGGGTGTATTCTGGGCAGTTGATGGGGGGGGGTGTATTCTGGACAGTTGATGGGGGGGTGTATTCTGTGCAGTTGATGGGGGGTGTATTCTGGGCAGTTGATGGGGGGTGTATTCTGGGCAGTTGATGGGGGGGTGTATTCTGGGCAGTTGATGGGGGGGTGTATTCTCGGCAGTTGATGGGGGGTGTATTCTGGGCAGTTGATGGGGGGTGTATTCTGGGCAGTTGATGGGGGGTGTAATCTGGGCAGTTGATGGGGGGTGTATTCTGGTCAGTTGATGGGGGAGGGGGTGTATTCTGGGCAGTTGATGGGGGGGGGTGTATTTTGGGCAGTTGATGGGGGGGGTGTATTTTGGGCAGTTGATTGGGGGGTGTATTCTGGGCAGTTGATGGGGGGGTGTATTCTGGGCAGTTGATGGGGGGGTGTATTCTGGGCAGTTGATGGGGGGTGTATTCTGGGCAGTAGATGGGGGGGTGTATTCTGGGCAGTTGATGGGGGGGTGTATTCTGGGCAGTTGATGGGGGGTGTATTTTGGGCAGTTGATTGGGGGGGGTGTATTCTGGGCAGTTGATGGGGGGGTGTATTCTGGGCAGTTGATGGGGGGGGTGTATTCTGGGCAGTTGATGGGGGGGTGTATTCTGGGCAGTTGATGGGGGGGTGTATTCTGGGCAGTTGATGGGGGTGTAATCTGGGCAGTTGATGGGGGGGGTGTATTCTGGGCAGTTGATGGGGGGGGTGTATTCTGGGCAGTTGATGGGGGAGGGGGTGTATTCTGGGCAGTTGATGGGGGGGTGTATTCTGGGCAGTTGATGGGGGGTATATTTTGGGCAGTTGATTGGGGGGTGTATTCTGGGCAGTTGATGGGGGGGGGGTGTATTTTGGGCAGTTGATTGGGGGGTGTATTTTGGGCAGTTAATGGGGGGTGTAATCTGGGCAGTTGATGGGGGGGTGTATTCTGGGCAGTTGATGGGTGAGGTGTATTCTGTGCAGTTGATGGGGGGGAGTGTATTCTGGGCAGTTGATGGGGGGGGGTGTTTTCTGGGCAGTTGATGGGGGGTGTGTTTTCTGGGCAGTTGATGGGGGGGTGTATTATGGGCAGTTGATGGGGGTGTGTATTCTGGGCAGTTGATGGGGGTGTAATCTGGGCAGTTGATGGGGGGTGTATTCTGGGCAGTTGATGGGGGAGGGGGTGTATTCTGGGCAGTTGATGGGGGAGGGGGTGTATTCTGGGCAGTTGATGGGGGGGTGTATTCTGGGCAGTTGATGGGGGGGTATATTTTGGGCAGTTGATTGGGGTGTGTATTCTGGGCAGTTGATGGGGGGGTGTATTTTGGGCAGTTGATTGGGGGGTGTATTCTGGCAGTTGATGGGGGGGGGTGTATTCTGGGCAGTAGATTTGGGGGTGTATTCTGGGCAGTTGATGGGGGGGTGTATTTTGGGCAGTTGATTGGGGGGTGTATTCTGGGCAGTTGATGGGGGGGTGTATTCTGGGCAGTTGATGGGGGGGTGTATTCTGGGCAGTTGATGGGGGGGTGTATTCTGGGCAGTTGATGGGGGGTGTATTCTGGGCAGTTGATGGGGGGTGTAATCTGGGCAGTTGATGGGGGGGTGTATTCTGGGCAGTTGATGGGGGGGTGTATTCCGGGCAGTTGATGGGGGGTGTATTCCGGGCAGTTGATGGGGGGGTGCATTCTGGGCAGTTGATGGGGGGGTGTATTCTGGGCAGTTGATGGGGGGGGGTGTATTCTGGGCAGTTGATGGGGGGGTGTATTCTGGGCAGTTGATGGGGGTGTAATCTGGGCAGTTGATGGGGGGGGGTGTATTCTGGGCAGTTGATGGGGGAGGGGGTGTATTCTGGGCAGTTGATGGGGGAGGGGGTGTATTCTGGGCAGTTGATGGGGGGGTGTATTCTGGGCAGTTGATGGGGGGGTATATTTTGGGCAGTTGATTGGGGGATGTATTCTGGGCAGTTGATGGGGGGGTGTATTTTGGGCAGTTGATTGGGGGGTGTATTCTGGCAGTTGATGGGGGGGTGTATTCCGGGCAGTAGATTTGGGGGGTGTATTCTGGGCAGTTGATGGGGGGGGTGTATTTTGGGCAGTTGATGGGGGGGTGTATTCTGGGCAGTTGATGGGGGGGTGTATTCTGGGCAGTTGATGGGTGGGTGTATTCTGGGCAGTTGATGGGGGGTGTATTCTGGGCAGTTGATGGGGAGGTGTATTCTCGGCAGTTGATGGGGGGTGTATTCTGGGCAGTTGATGGGGGGTGTAATCTGGGCAGTTGATGGGGGGTGTATTCTGGGCAGTTGATGGGGGGGTGTATTCTGGGCAGTTGATGGGGGGGTGTATTCTGGGCATTTGATGGGGGGTGTATTCTGGGCAGTTGATGGGGGGGGTGTATTCTGGGCAGTTGTTGGGGGGGTGTATTCTGGGTAGTTGATGGGGGGGTGTATTTTGGGCAGTTGATTGGGGGGTGTATTCTGGGCAGTTGATGGGGGGGGGTGTATTCTGGGCAGTAGATGGGGGGTGTATTCTGGGCAGTTGATGGGGGGTGTATTTTGGGCAGTTGATTGGGGGGTGTATTCTGGGCAGTTGATGGGGGGTGTATTTTGGGCAGTTGATGGGGGGTGTATTTTGGGCAGTTGATTGGGGGGTGTATTCTGGGCAGTTGATGGGGGGTGTATTCTGGGCAGTTGATGGGGGGGTGTATTCTGGGCAGTTGATGGGGGGGTGTATTCTCGGCAGTTGATGGGGGGTGTATTCTGGGCAGTTGATGGGGGGGTGTATTCTGGGCAGTTGATGGGGGGGTGTATTCTGGGCAGTTGATGGGGGGGTGTATTCTGGGCAGTTGATGGGGGTGTAATCTGGGCAGTTGATGGGGGGGGTGTATTCTGGGCAGTTGATGGGGGGGGTGTATTCTGGGCAGTTGATGGGGGAGGGGGTGTATTCTGGGCAGTTGATGGGGGGGTGTATTCTGGGCAGTTGATGGGGGGTATATTTTGGGCAGTTGATTGGGGGGTGTATTCTGGGCAGTTGATGGGGGGGGGTGTATTTTGGGCAGTTGATTGGGGGGTGTATTCTGGCAGTTGATGGGGGGGGTGTATTCTGGGCAGTAGATTTGGGGGTGTATTCTGGGCAGTTGATGGGGGGGTGTATTCTGGGCAGTTGATGGGGGGGTGTATTCTGGGCAGTTGATGGGGGGTGTATTCTGGGCAGTAGATGGGGGGGTGTATTCTGGGCAGTTGATGGGGGGGGTGTATTCTGGGCAGTTGATGGGGGGTGTATTCTGGGCAGTTGATTGGGGGGGGTGTATTCTGGGCAGTTGATGGGGGGGGTGTATTCTGGGCAGTTGATGGGGGGGGGTGTATTCTGGGCAGTTGATGGGGGGGTGTATTCTGGGCAGTTGATGGGGGTGTAATCTGGGCAGTTGATGGGGGGGTGTATTCTGGGCAGTTGATGGGGGAGGGGGTGTATTCTGGGCAGTTGATGGGGGGGGTGTATTCTGGGCAGTTGATGGGGGGTATATTTTGGGCAGTTGATTGGGGGGTGTATTCTGGGCAGTTGATGGGGGGGGTGTATTTTGGGCAGTTGATTGGGGGGTGTATTCTGGCAGTTGATGGGGGGGTGTATTCTGGGCAGTAGATTTGGGGGTGTATTCTGGGCAGTTGATGGGGGGGTGTATTTTGGGCAGTTGATTGGGGGGTGTATTCTGGGCAGTTGATTGGGGGTGTATTGTGGGCAGTTGATGGGGGTGTATTTTGGGCAGCTGATTGGGGGGTGTATTCTGGGCATTTGATGGGGGGATGTATTCTGGGCAGTTGATGGGGGGTGTATTCTGGGCAGTTGATGGGGGGGTGTATTCTGGGCAGTTGATGGGGGGGGTGTATTCTGGGCAGTTGATGGGGGGGTGTATTTTGGGCAGTTGATGGGGGGGGTGTATTCTGGGCAGTTGATGGGGGGTGTATTTTGGGCAGTTGATTGGGGGGTGTATTCTGGGCAGTTGATTGGGGGGTGTATTCTGGGCAGTTGATGGGGGGTGTATTTTGGGCAGTTGATTGGGGGGTGTATTCTGGGCAGTAGATGGGGGGTGTATTCTGGGCAGTTGATGGGGGGGTGTATTTTGGGCAGTAGATGGGGGGGTGTATTCTGGGCAGTTGATGGGGGGGTGTATTCTGGGCAGTAGATGGGGGGGTGTATTCTGGGCAGTAGATGGGGGGTGTATTCTGGGCAGTTGATGGGGGGGTGTATTCTGGGCAGTTGATGGGGGGTGTATTCTGGGCAGTTGATTGGGGGGGGTGTATTCTGGGCAGTTGATGGGGGGGTGTATTCTGGGCAGTTGATGGGGGGGGTGTATTCTGGGCAGTTGATGGGGGGGTGTATTCTGGGCAGTTGATGGGGGTGTGTATTCTGGGCAGTTGATGGGGGTGTAATCTGGGCAGTTGATGGGGGGGTGTATTCTGGGCAGTTGATGGGGGGGTGTATTCTGGGCAGTTGATGGGGGAAGGGGTGTATTCTGGGCAGTTGATGGGGGGTGTATTCTGGGCAGTTGATGGGGGGGTATATTTTGGGCAGTTGATTGGGGGGTGTATTCTGGGCAGTTGATGGGGGGGGTGTATTTTGAGCAGTTGATTGGGGGGTGTATTCTGGCAGTTGATGGGGGGGGTGTATTCTGGGCAGTAGATTTGGGGGTGTATTCTGGGCAGTTGATTGGGGGGTGTATTCTGGGCAGTTGATTTGGGGGTGTATTCTGGGCAGTTGATGGGGGGGGGTATTTTGGGCAGTTCATTGGGGGGTGTATTCTGGGCAGTTGATGGGGGGGTGTATTCTGGGCAGTTGATGGGGGGTGTATTCTGGGCAGTTGATGGGGGGGTGTATTCTGGGCAGTTGATGGGGGGTGTATTCTGGGCAGTTGATGGGGGTGTAATCTGAGCAGTTGATGGGGGGTGTATTCTGGGCAGTTGATGGGGGGGTGTATTCTGGGCAGTTGATGGGGGGTGTATTCTGGGCAGTTGATGGGGGGGTGTATTCTGGGCAGTTGATGGGGGGTGTATTCTGGGCAGTTGATGGGGGGTGTATTCTGGGCAGTTGATGGGGGGTGTATTTTGGGCAGTTGATTGGGGGGTGTATTCTGGGCAGTTGATGGGGGGTGTAATCTGGGCAGTTGATGGGGGGGTGTATTCTGGGCAGTTGATGGGGGAGGTTTATTCTGTGCAGTTGATGGGGGGAGGTGTATTCTGGGCATTTGATGGGGGGGGTGTATTGTGGGCAGTTGATGGGGGGGGGTGTATTGTGGGCAGTTGATGGGGGGGGGTGTATTTTGGGCAGTTGATTGGGGGGTGTATTCTGGGCAGTTGATTGGGGGGTGTATTCTGGGCAGTTTATGGGGGGGTGTATTCTGGGCAGTTGATGGGGGGGGTGTATTCTGTGCAGTTGATGGGGAGTGTATTCTGGGCAGTTGATGGGGGGTGTATTCTGGGCAGTTGATGGGGGTGTAATCTGGGCAGTAGATGGGGGTGTGTATTCTGGGCAGTTGATGGGGGGGTGTATTTTGGGCAGTAGATGGGGGGGTGTATTCTGGGCAGTTGATGGGGGGTGTATTCTGGGCAGTAGATGGGGGGGGGTGTATTCTGGGCAGTAGATGGGGGGTGTATTCTGGGCAGTTGATGGGGGGGGTGTATTCTGGGCAGTTGATGGGGGGTGTATTCTGGGCAGTTGATTGGGGGGGTGTATTCTGGGCAGTTGATGGGGGGGTGTATTCTGGGCAGTTGATGGGGGGGGTATTCTGTGCAGTTGATGGGGGGGTGTATTCTGGGCAGTTGATGGGGGTGTGTATTCTGGGCAGTTGATGGGGGTGTAATCTGGGCAGTTGATGGGGGGTGTATTCTGGGCAGTTGATGGGGGAGGGGGTGTATTCTGGGCAGTTGATGGGGGAGGGGGTGTATTCTGGGCAGTTGATGGGGGGGTGTATTCTGGGCAGTTGATGGGGGGGTATATTTTGGGCAGTTGATTGGGGTGTGTATTCTGGGCAGTTGATGGGGGGTGTATTCTGGGCAGTTGATGGGGGGGGTGTATTCTGGGCAGTTGATGGGGGATGTATTCTGGGCAGTTGATTGGGGGGGGTGTATTCTGGGCAGTTGATGGGGGGTATATTTTGGGCAGTTGATTGGGGGGTGTATTCTGGGCAGTTGATGGGGGGGGTGTATTTTGGGCAGTTGATTGGGGGGTGTATTCTGGCAGTTGATGGGGGGGGTGTATTCTGGGCAGTAGATTTGGGGGTGTATTCTGGGCAGTTGATGGGGGGGTGTATTTTGGGCAGTTGATTGGGGGGTGTATTCTGGGCAGTTGATTGGGGGTGTATTGTGGGCAGTTGATGGGGGTGTATTTTGGGCAGCTGATTGGGGGGTGTATTCTGGGCATTTGATGGGGGGATGTATTCTGGGCAGTTGATGGGGGGGTGTATTCTGGGCAGTTGATGGGGGGGTGTATTCTGGGCAGTTGATGGGGGGTGTATTCTGGGCAGTTGATGGGGGGTGTAATCTGAGCAGTTGATGGGGGGGTATTCTGGGCAGTTGATGGGGGGAGTATTCTGGGCAGTTGATGGGGGGTTGTATTCTGGGCAGTTGATGGGGGGGTGTATTCTGGGCAGTTGATGGGGGGTGTATTCTGGGCAGTTGATGGGGGGGGGTGTATTCTGGGCAGTTGATGGGGGGGTGTATTTTGGGCAGTTGATTGGGGGGTGTATTTTGGGCAGTTAATGGGGGGTGTAATCTGGGCAGTTGATGGGGGGGTGTATTCTGGGCAGTTGATGGGTGAGGTGTATTCTGTGCAGTTGATGGGGGGGTGTATTCTGGGCAGTTGATGGGGGAGGGGGTGTATTCTGGGCAGTTGATGGGGGAGGGGGTGTATTCTGGGCAGTTGATTGGGGGTGTATTGTGGGCAGTTGATGGGGGTGTATTTTGGGCAGCTGATTGGGGGGTGTATTCTGGGCATTTGATGGGGGGATGTATTCTGGGCAGTTGATGGGGGGGTGTATTCTGGGCAGTTGATGGGGGGGTGTATTCTGGGCAGTTGATGGGGGGTGTATTCTGGGCAGTTGATGGGGGGTGTAATCTGAGCAGTTGATGGGGGGGTGTATTCTGGGCAGTTGATGGGGGGTGTATTCTGGGCAGTTGATGGGGGGTTGTATTCTGGGCAGTTGATGGGGGGGTGTATTCTGGGCAGTTGATGGGGGGGGTGTATTCTGGGCAGTTGATGGGGGAGGGGGTGTATTCTGGGCAGTTGATGGGGGGGTGTATTCTGGGCAGTTGATGGGGGGGTATATTTTGGGCAGTTGATTGGGGTGTGTATTCTGGGCAGTTGATGGGGGGTGTATTTTGGGCAGTTGATTGGGGGGTGTATTCTGGCAGTTGATGGGGGGGGTGTATTCTGGGCAGTAGATTTGGGGGTGTATTCTGGGCAGTTGATGGGGGGGTGTATTTTGGGCAGTTGATTGGGGGGTGTATTCTGGGCAGTTGATGGGGGGGGGTGTATTTTGGGCAGTTGATTGGGGGGTGTATTTTGGGCAGTTAATGGGGGGTGTAATCTGGGCAGTTGATGGGGGGGTGTATTCTGGGCAGTTGATGGGTGAGGTGTATTCTGTGCAGTTGATGGGGGGGAGTGTATTCTGGGCAGTTGATGGGGGGGGGTGTTTTCTGGGCAGTTGATGGGGGGTGTGTTTTCTGGGCAGTTGATGGGGGGGTGTATTATGGGCAGTTGATGGGGGTGTGTATTCTGGGCAGTTGATGGGGGTGTAATCTGGGCAGTTGATGGGGGGTGTATTCTGGGCAGTTGATGGGGGAGGGGGTGTATTCTGGGCAGTTGATGGGGGAGGGGGTGTATTCTGGGCAGTTGATGGGGGGGTGTATTCTGGGCAGTTGATGGGGGGGTATATTTTGGGCAGTTGATTGGGGTGTGTATTCTGGGCAGTTGATGGGGGGGTGTATTTTGGGCAGTTGATTGGGGGGTGTATTCTGGCAGTTGATGGGGGGGGGTGTATTCTGGGCAGTAGATTTGGGGGTGTATTCTGGGCAGTTGATGGGGGGGTGTATTTTGGGCAGTTGATTGGGGGGTGTATTCTGGGCAGTTGATGGGGGGGTGTATTCTGGGCAGTTGATGGGGGGGTGTATTCTGGGCAGTTGATGGGGGGGTGTATTCTGGGCAGTTGATGGGGGGTGTATTCTGGGCAGTTGATGGGGGGTGTAATCTGGGCAGTTGATGGGGGGGTGTATTCTGGGCAGTTGATGGGGGGGTGTATTCCGGGCAGTTGATGGGGGGTGTATTCCGGGCAGTTGATGGGGGGGTGCATTCTGGGCAGTTGATGGGGGGGTGTATTCTGGGCAGTTGATGGGGGGGGGTGTATTCTGGGCAGTTGATGGGGGGGTGTATTCTGGGCAGTTGATGGGGGTGTAATCTGGGCAGTTGATGGGGGGGGGTGTATTCTGGGCAGTTGATGGGGGAGGGGGTGTATTCTGGGCAGTTGATGGGGGAGGGGGTGTATTCTGGGCAGTTGATGGGGGGGTGTATTCTGGGCAGTTGATGGGGGGGTATATTTTGGGCAGTTGATTGGGGGATGTATTCTGGGCAGTTGATGGGGGGGTGTATTTTGGGCAGTTGATTGGGGGGTGTATTCTGGCAGTTGATGGGGGGGTGTATTCCGGGCAGTAGATTTGGGGGGTGTATTCTGGGCAGTTGATGGGGGGGGTGTATTTTGGGCAGTTGATGGGGGGGTGTATTCTGGGCAGTTGATGGGGGGGTGTATTCTGGGCAGTTGATGGGTGGGTGTATTCTGGGCAGTTGATGGGGGGTGTATTCTGGGCAGTTGATGGGGAGGTGTATTCTCGGCAGTTGATGGGGGGTGTATTCTGGGCAGTTGATGGGGGGTGTAATCTGGGCAGTTGATGGGGGGTGTATTCTGGGCAGTTGATGGGGGGGTGTATTCTGGGCAGTTGATGGGGGGGTGTATTCTGGGCATTTGATGGGGGGTGTATTCTGGGCAGTTGATGGGGGGGGTGTATTCTGGGCAGTTGTTGGGGGGGTGTATTCTGGGTAGTTGATGGGGGGGTGTATTTTGGGCAGTTGATTGGGGGGTGTATTCTGGGCAGTTGATGGGGGGGGGTGTATTCTGGGCAGTAGATGGGGGGTGTATTCTGGGCAGTTGATGGGGGGTGTATTTTGGGCAGTTGATTGGGGGGTGTATTCTGGGCAGTTGATGGGGGGTGTATTTTGGGCAGTTGATGGGGGGTGTATTTTGGGCAGTTGATTGGGGGGTGTATTCTGGGCAGTTGATGGGGGGTGTATTCTGGGCAGTTGATGGGGGGGTGTATTCTGGGCAGTTGATGGGGGGGTGTATTCTCGGCAGTTGATGGGGGGTGTATTCTGGGCAGTTGATGGGGGGGTGTATTCTGGGCAGTTGATGGGGGGGTGTATTCTGGGCAGTTGATGGGGGGGTGTATTCTGGGCAGTTGATGGGGGTGTAATCTGGGCAGTTGATGGGGGGGGTGTATTCTGGGCAGTTGATGGGGGGGGTGTATTCTGGGCAGTTGATGGGGGAGGGGGTGTATTCTGGGCAGTTGATGGGGGGGTGTATTCTGGGCAGTTGATGGGGGGTATATTTTGGGCAGTTGATTGGGGGGTGTATTCTGGGCAGTTGATGGGGGGGGGTGTATTTTGGGCAGTTGATTGGGGGGTGTATTCTGGCAGTTGATGGGGGGGGTGTATTCTGGGCAGTAGATTTGGGGGTGTATTCTGGGCAGTTGATGGGGGGGTGTATTCTGGGCAGTTGATGGGGGGGTGTATTCTGGGCAGTTGATGGGGGGTGTATTCTGGGCAGTAGATGGGGGGGTGTATTCTGGGCAGTTGATGGGGGGGGTGTATTCTGGGCAGTTGATGGGGGGTGTATTCTGGGCAGTTGATTGGGGGGGGTGTATTCTGGGCAGTTGATGGGGGGGGTGTATTCTGGGCAGTTGATGGGGGGGGGTGTATTCTGGGCAGTTGATGGGGGGGTGTATTCTGGGCAGTTGATGGGGGTGTAATCTGGGCAGTTGATGGGGGGGTGTATTCTGGGCAGTTGATGGGGGAGGGGGTGTATTCTGGGCAGTTGATGGGGGGGGTGTATTCTGGGCAGTTGATGGGGGGTATATTTTGGGCAGTTGATTGGGGGGTGTATTCTGGGCAGTTGATGGGGGGGGTGTATTTTGGGCAGTTGATTGGGGGGTGTATTCTGGCAGTTGATGGGGGGGTGTATTCTGGGCAGTAGATTTGGGGGTGTATTCTGGGCAGTTGATGGGGGGGTGTATTTTGGGCAGTTGATTGGGGGGTGTATTCTGGGCAGTTGATTGGGGGTGTATTGTGGGCAGTTGATGGGGGTGTATTTTGGGCAGCTGATTGGGGGGTGTATTCTGGGCATTTGATGGGGGGATGTATTCTGGGCAGTTGATGGGGGGTGTATTCTGGGCAGTTGATGGGGGGGTGTATTCTGGGCAGTTGATGGGGGGGGTGTATTCTGGGCAGTTGATGGGGGGGTGTATTTTGGGCAGTTGATGGGGGGGGTGTATTCTGGGCAGTTGATGGGGGGTGTATTTTGGGCAGTTGATTGGGGGGTGTATTCTGGGCAGTTGATTGGGGGGTGTATTCTGGGCAGTTGATGGGGGGTGTATTTTGGGCAGTTGATTGGGGGGTGTATTCTGGGCAGTAGATGGGGGGTGTATTCTGGGCAGTTGATGGGGGGGTGTATTTTGGGCAGTAGATGGGGGGGTGTATTCTGGGCAGTTGATGGGGGGGTGTATTCTGGGCAGTAGATGGGGGGGTGTATTCTGGGCAGTAGATGGGGGGTGTATTCTGGGCAGTTGATGGGGGGGTGTATTCTGGGCAGTTGATGGGGGGTGTATTCTGGGCAGTTGATTGGGGGGGGTGTATTCTGGGCAGTTGATGGGGGGGTGTATTCTGGGCAGTTGATGGGGGGGGTGTATTCTGGGCAGTTGATGGGGGGGTGTATTCTGGGCAGTTGATGGGGGTGTGTATTCTGGGCAGTTGATGGGGGTGTAATCTGGGCAGTTGATGGGGGGGTGTATTCTGGGCAGTTGATGGGGGGGTGTATTCTGGGCAGTTGATGGGGGAAGGGGTGTATTCTGGGCAGTTGATGGGGGGTGTATTCTGGGCAGTTGATGGGGGGGTATATTTTGGGCAGTTGATTGGGGGGTGTATTCTGGGCAGTTGATGGGGGGGGTGTATTTTGAGCAGTTGATTGGGGGGTGTATTCTGGCAGTTGATGGGGGGGGTGTATTCTGGGCAGTAGATTTGGGGGTGTATTCTGGGCAGTTGATTGGGGGGGTGTATTCTGGGCAGTTGATTTGGGGGTGTATTCTGGGCAGTTGATGGGGGGGGGTATTTTGGGCAGTTCATTGGGGGGTGTATTCTGGGCAGTTGATGGGGGGGTGTATTCTGGGCAGTTGATGGGGGGTGTATTCTGGGCAGTTGATGGGGGGGTGTATTCTGGGCAGTTGATGGGGGGTGTATTCTGGGCAGTTGATGGGGGTGTAATCTGAGCAGTTGATGGGGGGTGTATTCTGGGCAGTTGATGGGGGGGTGTATTCTGGGCAGTTGATGGGGGGTGTATTCTGGGCAGTTGATGGGGGGGTGTATTCTGGGCAGTTGATGGGGGGTGTATTCTGGGCAGTTGATGGGGGGTGTATTCTGGGCAGTTGATGGGGGGTGTATTTTGGGCAGTTGATTGGGGGGTGTATTCTGGGCAGTTGATGGGGGGTGTAATCTGGGCAGTTGATGGGGGGGTGTATTCTGGGCAGTTGATGGGGGAGGTTTATTCTGTGCAGTTGATGGGGGGAGGTGTATTCTGGGCATTTGATGGGGGGGGTGTATTGTGGGCAGTTGATGGGGGGGGGTGTATTGTGGGCAGTTGATGGGGGGGGGTGTATTTTGGGCAGTTGATTGGGGGGTGTATTCTGGGCAGTTGATTGGGGGGTGTATTCTGGGCAGTTTATGGGGGGGTGTATTCTGGGCAGTTGATGGGGGGGGTGTATTCTGTGCAGTTGATGGGGAGTGTATTCTGGGCAGTTGATGGGGGGTGTATTCTGGGCAGTTGATGGGGGTGTAATCTGGGCAGTAGATGGGGGTGTGTATTCTGGGCAGTTGATGGGGGGGTGTATTTTGGGCAGTAGATGGGGGGGTGTATTCTGGGCAGTTGATGGGGGGTGTATTCTGGGCAGTAGATGGGGGGGGGTGTATTCTGGGCAGTAGATGGGGGGTGTATTCTGGGCAGTTGATGGGGGGGGTGTATTCTGGGCAGTTGATGGGGGGTGTATTCTGGGCAGTTGATTGGGGGGGTGTATTCTGGGCAGTTGATGGGGGGGTGTATTCTGGGCAGTTGATGGGGGGGGTATTCTGTGCAGTTGATGGGGGGGTGTATTCTGGGCAGTTGATGGGGGTGTGTATTCTGGGCAGTTGATGGGGGTGTAATCTGGGCAGTTGATGGGGGGTGTATTCTGGGCAGTTGATGGGGGAGGGGGTGTATTCTGGGCAGTTGATGGGGGAGGGGGTGTATTCTGGGCAGTTGATGGGGGGGTGTATTCTGGGCAGTTGATGGGGGGGTATATTTTGGGCAGTTGATTGGGGTGTGTATTCTGGGCAGTTGATGGGGGGTGTATTCTGGGCAGTTGATGGGGGGGGTGTATTCTGGGCAGTTGATGGGGGATGTATTCTGGGCAGTTGATTGGGGGGGGTGTATTCTGGGCAGTTGATGGGGGGTATATTTTGGGCAGTTGATTGGGGGGTGTATTCTGGGCAGTTGATGGGGGGGGTGTATTTTGGGCAGTTGATTGGGGGGTGTATTCTGGCAGTTGATGGGGGGGGTGTATTCTGGGCAGTAGATTTGGGGGTGTATTCTGGGCAGTTGATGGGGGGGTGTATTTTGGGCAGTTGATTGGGGGGTGTATTCTGGGCAGTTGATTGGGGGTGTATTGTGGGCAGTTGATGGGGGTGTATTTTGGGCAGCTGATTGGGGGGTGTATTCTGGGCATTTGATGGGGGGATGTATTCTGGGCAGTTGATGGGGGGGTGTATTCTGGGCAGTTGATGGGGGGGTGTATTCTGGGCAGTTGATGGGGGGTGTATTCTGGGCAGTTGATGGGGGGTGTAATCTGAGCAGTTGATGGGGGGGTATTCTGGGCAGTTGATGGGGGGAGTATTCTGGGCAGTTGATGGGGGGTTGTATTCTGGGCAGTTGATGGGGGGGTGTATTCTGGGCAGTTGATGGGGGGTGTATTCTGGGCAGTTGATGGGGGGGGGGTGTATTCTGGGCAGTTGATGGGGGGGTGTATTTTGGGCAGTTGATTGGGGGGTGTATTTTGGGCAGTTAATGGGGGGTGTAATCTGGGCAGTTGATGGGGGGGTGTATTCTGGGCAGTTGATGGGTGAGGTGTATTCTGTGCAGTTGATGGGGGGGTGTATTCTGGGCAGTTGATGGGGGAGGGGGTGTATTCTGGGCAGTTGATGGGGGAGGGGGTGTATTCTGGGCAGTTGATTGGGGGTGTATTGTGGGCAGTTGATGGGGGTGTATTTTGGGCAGCTGATTGGGGGGTGTATTCTGGGCATTTGATGGGGGGATGTATTCTGGGCAGTTGATGGGGGGGTGTATTCTGGGCAGTTGATGGGGGGGTGTATTCTGGGCAGTTGATGGGGGGTGTATTCTGGGCAGTTGATGGGGGGTGTAATCTGAGCAGTTGATGGGGGGGTGTATTCTGGGCAGTTGATGGGGGGTGTATTCTGGGCAGTTGATGGGGGGTTGTATTCTGGGCAGTTGATGGGGGGGTGTATTCTGGGCAGTTGATGGGGGGGGTGTATTCTGGGCAGTTGATGGGGGAGGGGGTGTATTCTGGGCAGTTGATGGGGGGGTGTATTCTGGGCAGTTGATGGGGGGGTATATTTTGGGCAGTTGATTGGGGTGTGTATTCTGGGCAGTTGATGGGGGGTGTATTTTGGGCAGTTGATTGGGGGGTGTATTCTGGCAGTTGATGGGGGGGGTGTATTCTGGGCAGTAGATTTGGGGGTGTATTCTGGGCAGTTGATGGGGGGGTGTATTTTGGGCAGTTGATTGGGGGGTGTATTCTGGGCAGTTGATTGGGGGTGTATTGTGGGCAGTTGATGGGGGTGTATTTTGGGCAGCTGATTGGGGGGTGTATTCTGGGCAGTTAATGGGGGGTGTAATCTGGGCAGTTGATGGGGGGGTGTATTCTGGGCAGTTGATGGGTGAGGTGTATTCTGTGCAGTTGATGGGGGGGTGTATTCTGGGCAGTTGATGGGGGAGGGGGTGTATTCTGGGCAGTTGATGGGGGAGGGGGTGTATTCTGGGCAGTTGATTGGGGGTGTATTGTGGGCAGTTGATGGGGGTGTATTTTGGGCAGCTGATTGGGGGGTGTATTCTGGGCATTTGATGGGGGGATGTATTCTGGGCAGTTGATGGGGGGGTGTATTCTGGGCAGTTGATGGGGGGGTGTATTCTGGGCAGTTGATGGGGGGTGTATTCTGGGCAGTTGATGGGGGGTGTAATCTGAGCAGTTGATGGGGGGGTGTATTCTGGGCAGTTGATGGGGGGTGTATTCTGGGCAGTTGATGGGGGGTTGTATTCTGGGCAGTTGATGGGGGGTGTATTATGGGCAGTTGATGGGGGGGGTGTATTCTGGGCAGTTGATGGGGGGTGTATTCTGGGCAGTTGATGGGGGGTGTAATCTGAGCAGTTGATGGGGGGGTATTCTGGGCAGTTGATGGGGGGAGTATTCTGGGCAGTTGATGGGGGGTTGTATTCTGGGCAGTTGATGGGGGGGTGTATTCTGGGCAGTTGATGGGGGGTGTATTCTGGGCAGTTGATGGGGGGGGGTGTATTCTGGGCAGTTGATGGGGGGGTGTATTTTGGGCAGTTGATTGGGGGGTGTATTTTGGGCAGTTAATGGGGGGTGTAATCTGGGCAGTTGATGGGGGGGTGTATTCTGGGCAGTTGATGGGTGAGGTGTATTCTGTGCAGTTGATGGGGGGGTGTATTCTGGGCAGTTGATGGGGGAGGGGGTGTATTCTGGGCAGTTGATGGGGGAGGGGGTGTATTCTGGGCAGTTGATTGGGGGTGTATTGTGGGCAGTTGATGGGGGTGTATTTTGGGCAGCTGATTGGGGGGTGTATTCTGGGCATTTGATGGGGGGATGTATTCTGGGCAGTTGATGGGGGGGTGTATTCTGGGCAGTTGATGGGGGGGTGTATTCTGGGCAGTTGATGGGGGGTGTATTCTGGGCAGTTGATGGGGGGTGTAATCTGAGCAGTTGATGGGGGGGTGTATTCTGGGCAGTTGATGGGGGGTGTATTCTGGGCAGTTGATGGGGGGTTGTATTCTGGGCAGTTGATGGGGGGGTGTATTCTGGGCAGTTGATGGGGGGGGGTGTATTCTGGGCAGTTGATGGGGGAGGGGGTGTATTCTGGGCAGTTGATGGGGGGGTGTATTCTGGGCAGTTGATGGGGGGGTATATTTTGGGCAGTTGATTGGGGTGTGTATTCTGGGCAGTTGATGGGGGGTGTATTTTGGGCAGTTGATTGGGGGGTGTATTCTGGCAGTTGATGGGGGGGGTGTATTCTGGGCAGTAGATTTGGGGGTGTATTCTGGGCAGTTGATGGGGGGGTGTATTTTGGGCAGTTGATTGGGGGGTGTATTCTGGGCAGTTGATTGGGGGTGTATTGTGGGCAGTTGATGGGGGTGTATTTTGGGCAGCTGATTGGGGGGTGTATTCTGGGCAGTTGATGGGGGGTGTAATCTGAGCAGTTGATGGGGGGGTATTCTGGGCAGTTGATGGGGGGAGTATTCTGGGCAGTTGATGGGGGGTTGTATTCTGGGCAGTTGATGGGGGGGTGTATTCTGGGCAGTTGATGGGGGGTGTATTCTGGGCAGTTGATGGGGGGGGGTGTATTCTGGGCAGTTGATGGGGGGGTGTATTTTGGGCAGTTGATTGGGGGGTGTATTTTGGGCAGTTAATGGGGGGTGTAATCTGGGCAGTTGATGGGGGGGTGTATTCTGGGCAGTTGATGGGTGAGGTGTATTCTGTGCAGTTGATGGGGGGGTGTATTCTGGGCAGTTGATGGGGGAGGGGGTGTATTCTGGGCAGTTGATGGGGGAGGGGGTGTATTCTGGGCAGTTGATTGGGGGTGTATTGTGGGCAGTTGATGGGGGTGTATTTTGGGCAGCTGATTGGGGGGTGTATTCTGGGCATTTGATGGGGGGATGTATTCTGGGCAGTTGATGGGGGGGTGTATTCTGGGCAGTTGATGGGGGGGTGTATTCTGGGCAGTTGATGGGGGGTGTATTCTGGGCAGTTGATGGGGGGTGTAATCTGAGCAGTTGATGGGGGGGTGTATTCTGGGCAGTTGATGGGGGGTGTATTCTGGGCAGTTGATGGGGGGTTGTATTCTGGGCAGTTGATGGGGGGGTGTATTCTGGGCAGTTGATGGGGGGGGTGTATTCTGGGCAGTTGATGGGGGAGGGGGTGTATTCTGGGCAGTTGATGGGGGGGTGTATTCTGGGCAGTTGATGGGGGGGTATATTTTGGGCAGTTGATTGGGGTGTGTATTCTGGGCAGTTGATGGGGGGTGTATTTTGGGCAGTTGATTGGGGGGTGTATTCTGGCAGTTGATGGGGGGGGGTGTATTCTGGGCAGTAGATTTGGGGGTGTATTCTGGGCAGTTGATGGGGGGGTGTATTTTGGGCAGTTGATTGGGGGGGGGTGTATTCTGGGCAGTTGATTGGGGGTGTATTGTGGGCAGTTGATGGGGGTGTATTTTGGGCAGCTGATTGGGGGGGTGTATTCTGGGCATTTGATGGGGGGATGTATTCTGGGCAGTTGATGGGGGGGTGTATTCTGGGCAGTTGATGGGGGGGTGTATTCTGGGCAGTTGATGGGGGGTGTATTCTGGGCAGTTGATGGGGGGTGTAATCTGAGCAGTTGATGGGGGGGTATTCTGGGCAGTTGATGGGGGGAGTATTCTGGGCAGTTGATGGGGGGTTGTATTCTGGGCAGTTGATGGGGGGGTGTATTCTGGGCAGTTGATGGGGGTGTATTCTGGGCAGTTGATGGGGGGGGGTGTATTCTGGGCAGTTGATGGGGGGGTGTATTTTGGGCAGTTGATTGGGGGGTGTATTTTGGGCAGTTAATGGGGGGTGTAATCTGGGCAGTTGATGGGGGGGTGTATTCTGGGCAGTTGATGGGTGAGGTGTATTCTGTGCAGTTGATGGGGGGGTGTATTCTGGGCAGTTGATGGGGGAGGGGGTGTATTCTGGGCAGTTGATGGGGGAGGGGGTGTATTCTGGGCAGTTGATTGGGGGTGTATTGTGGGCAGTTGATGGGGGTGTATTTTGGGCAGCTGATTGGGGGGTGTATTCTGGGCATTTGATGGGGGGATGTATTCTGGGCAGTTGATGGGGGGGTGTATTCTGGGCAGTTGATGGGGGGGTGTATTCTGGGCAGTTGATGGGGGGTGTATTCTGGGCAGTTGATGGGGGGTGTAATCTGAGCAGTTGATGGGGGGGGTGTATTCTGGGCAGTTGATGGGGGTGTATTCTGGGCAGTTGATGGGGGGTTGTATTCTGGGCAGTTGATGGGGGGGTGTATTCTGGGCAGTTGATGGGGGGGGTGTATTCTGGGCAGTTGATGGGGGAGGGGGTGTATTCTGGGCAGTTGATGGGGGGGTGTATTCTGGGCAGTTGATGGGGGGGTGTATTCTGGCAGTTGATGGGGGGTGTATTCTCGGCAGTTGATGGGGGGTGTATTCTGGGCAGTTGATGGGGGGTGTAATCTGGGCAGTTGATGGGGGGGTGTATTCTGGGCAGTTGATGGGGGGTGTATTCCGGGCAGTTGATGGGGGGTGTATTCCGGGCAGTTGATGGGGGGGTGTATTCTGGGCAGTTGATGGGGGGGTGTATTCTGGGCAGTTGATGGGGGTGTAATCTGGGCAGTTGATGGGGGGGGGTGTATTCTGGGCAGTTGATGGGGGAGGGGGTGTATTCTGGGCAGTTGATGGGGGAGGGGGTGTATTCTGGGCAGTTGATGGGGGGGTGTATTCTGGGCAGTTGATGGGGGGGGGGTATATTTTGGGCAGTTGATTGGGGGATGTATTCTGGGCAGTTGATGGGGGGGTGTATTTTGGGCAGTTGATTGGGGGGTGTATTCTGGCAGTTGATGGGGGGGTGTATTCCGGGCAGTAGATTTGGGGGGTGTATTCTGGGCAGTTGATGGGGGGGGGTATTTTGGGCAGTTGATGGGGGGGTGTATTCTGGGCAGTTGATGGGGGGGTGTATTCTGGGCAGTTGATGGGTGGGTGTATTCTGGGCAGTTGATGGGGGGGTGTATTCTGGGCAGTTGATGGGGAGGTGTATTCTCGGCAGTTGATGGGGGGTGTATTCTGGGCAGTTGATGGGGGGTGTAATCTGGGCAGTTGATGGGGGGTGTATTCTGGGCAGTTGATGGGGGGGGTGTATTCTGGGCAGTTTGATGGGGGGTGTATTCTGGGCAGTTTGATTGGGGGGGGTGTATTCTGGGCAGTTGATGGGGGGTATATTTTGGGCAGTTGATGGGGGGGTGTATTCTGGGCAGTTGATGGGGGGGTGTATTCTGGGCAGTTGATGGGTGGGTGTATTCTGGGCAGTTGATGGGGGGGTGTATTCTGGGCAGTTGATGGGAGGTGTATTCTCGGCAGTTGATGGGGGGTGTATTCTGGGCAGTTGATGGGGGGTGTATTCTGGGCAGTTGATTGGGGGGGGTGTATTCTGGGCAGTTGATGGGGGGTATATTCTGGGCAGTTGATTGGGGGGGGTGTATTCTGGGCAGTTGATGGGGGGTATATTTTGGGCAGTTGATTGGGGGGTGTATTCTGGGCAGTTGATGGGGGGGTGTATTTTGGGCAGTTGATTGGGGGGTGTATTCTGGCAGTTGATGGGGGGGGTGTATTCTGGGCAGTTGATGGGGGTGTATTTTGGGCAGCTGATTGGGGGGTGTATTCTGGGCATTTGATGGGGGGATGTATTCTGGGCAGTTGATGGGGGGGTGTATTCTGGCAGTTGATGGGGGGGTGTATTCTGGGCAGTTGATGGGGGGTGTATTCTGGGCAGTTGATGGGGGGTGTAATCTGAGCAGTTGATGGGGGGGTGTATTCTGGGCAGTTGATGGGGGGTGTATTCTGGGCAGTTGATGGGGGGGTTGTATTCTGGGCAGTTGATGGGGGGTGTATTCTGGGCAGTTGATGGGGGGTGTATTCTGGGCAGTTGATGGGGGGTGTATTCTGGGCAGTTGATGGGGGGGGTGTATTTTGGGCAGTTGATTGGGGGGTGTATTTTGGGCAGTTAATGGGGGGTGTAATCTGGGCAGTTGATGGGGGGGTGTATTCTGGGCAGTTGATGGGTGAGGTGTATTCTGTGCAGTTGATGGGGGGGAGTGTATTCTGGGCAGTTGATGGGGGGGGGGTGTTTTCTGGGCAGTTGATGGGGGGTGTGTTTTCTGGGCAGTTGATGGGGGGTGTATTATGGGCAGTTGATGGGGGTGTGTATTCTGGGCAGTTGATGGGGGTGTAATCTGGGCAGTTGATGGGGGGTGTATTCTGGGCAGTTGATGGGGGAGGGGGGTGTATTCTGGGCAGTTGATGGGGAGGGGGTGTATTCTGGGCAGTTGATGGGGGGGGTGTATTCTGGGCAGTTGATGGGGGGGTATATTTTGGGCAGTTGATTGGGGTGTGTATTCTGGGCAGTTGATGGGGGGGTGTATTTTGGGCAGTTGATTGGGGGGTGTATTCTGGCAGTTGATGGGGGGGGGGTGTATTCTGGGCAGTAGATTTGGGGGTGTATTCTGGGCAGTTGATGGGGGGGTGTATTTTGGGCAGTTGATTGGGGGGTGTATTCTGGGCAGTTGATGGGGGGGTGTATTCTGGGCAGTTGATGGGGGGGTGTATTCTGGCAGTTGATGGGGGGGTGTATTCTGGGCAGTTGATGGGGGGTGTATTCTGGGCAGTTGATGGGGGGTGTAATCTGGGCAGTTGATGGGGGGGTGTATTCTGGGCAGTTGATGGGGGGGTGTATTCCGGGCAGTTGATGGGGGGTGTATTCCGGGCAGTTGATGGGGGGGTGTATTCTGGGCAGTTGATGGGGGGGTGTATTCTGGGCAGTTGATGGGGGGGGGTGTATTCTGGGCAGTTGATGGGGGGGTGTATTCTGGGCAGTTGATGGGGGTGTAATCTGGGCAGTTGATGGGGGGGTGTATTCTGGGCAGTTGATGGGGGAGGGGGTGTATTCTGGGCAGTTGATGGGGGAGGGGGTGTATTCTGGGCAGTTGATGGGGGGTGTATTCTGGGCAGTTGATGGGGGGGTATATTTTGGGCAGTTGATTGGGGGATGTATTCTGGGCAGTTGATGGGGGG
>JARGYO010003982.1:0-46751 GCA_029206835.1 Rana muscosa | reverse complement strand
AAGACGGCTAATTTGATCTCCCGTACATTCTGGTGGCCAAACTTGATGCACGACTGCAAGAAATATGTAAGATCTTGTATTTCATGCCTTCGGAATAAGACAGACAGAGCAGAACTTGGGGTCTACTTGAGCCCCTTCCTGTACCTGAGAAACCATGGAGCATGATCTCCATGGATTTTATAGTAGAACTTCCCCCATCTGAAGACTTCACTACCATTTTCGTTGTGGTTGATCGTTTGACCAAAATGGCCCACTTTGTACCTCTGCAAGGAACTCCTTCTGCCCCGGAGACTGCCTCAACTTTTATCAAGGAGATTGTAAGGTTGCATGGCATCCCTGACAGCATAGTTTCTGATCGAGGGGTGCAGTTCACTTCTAGATTTTGGAGGGCCTTATGTGAAACTTTGAACATTGAACTCCGCATCTCCACAGCTTATCACCAACAAACTAATGGACAGACTGAAAGGGTCAATCAAACCCTTGAACAGTACCTACGATGCTTTTCTTCTTTTGCGCAGGATGACTGGCTATCACTTCTCCCACTCGCGGAATTTTCATACAATAATTCCACCCATTCGGCAACCAAACAGTCACCTTTTTTCGCCAATTATGGATACCATCCTTCTTTCTTGCCTGAGCTGCCTATTGATTCTTCTGTACCTGCCGTACAAGACAGGTTGAACTTCCTTAACTCCAACTACCAATTACTGCAGGATACAATCTCCAAGACCCAGGCAGATAATAAAAAGTTCTTCGACAAGAAGAGAAGAGGCAATTTGAATCTTTAACCTTTTCCAGTACCTCGCTGCCCGTCTGCTACCGAACCCGGCCACCCTTGTGATCCTGCACCAGCCTCCTGCTTGGCTTAACGCTGTCTCCAGTGCCTGTGCTAGCTGTCCATCCTACCAGCTTTCCTGAGTCCAGTCCTTACCAGATGTTCTGCCTGCATCTCCACGTCTGCAACTCAGCTGAAAAGTTCTGCACGCAACTACAGGCACTCGTGTAACTCCTCACCCTAGGTCTGTCCCATCCTCAGTGGGGCTTGGGTTGGAGATACAAGGGAGGCCGACCCCGTCATTCCAGACTCCTACCAGGTACGTGACAGTACCAGTCAGCCAGAGATGGAGTCTGGAAGGGAGGCCTCTCCACCGAAGGACATTTACCAAACTATTTCTGCGCTCTCAAATATTGTGCAGAAGTTACAAGAGCGGGTAACTTTGGGATTGACAAGACGGCTAATTTGATCTCCCGTACATTCTGGTGGCCAAATTTGATGAACGACTGCAAGAAATATGTAAGATCTTGTATTTCATGCCTTCGGAATAAGACAGACAGAGCCAGAACTTGGGGTTTACTTGAGCCCCTTCCTGTACCTGAGAAACCATGGAGCATGATCTCCATGGATTTTATAGTAGAACTTCCCCCATCTGAAGACTTCACTACCATTTTCGTTGTGGTTGATCGTTTGACCAAAATGGCCCACTTTGTACCTCTGCAAGGAACTCCTTCTGCCCCGGAGACTGCCTCAACTTTTATCAAGGAGATTGTAAGGTTGCATGGCATCCCTGACAGCATAGTTTCTGATCGAGGGGTGCAGTTCACTTCTAGATTTTGGAGGGCCTTATGTGAAACTTTGAACATTGAACTCCGCCTCTCCACAGCTTATCACCCACAAACTAATGGACAGACTGAAAGGGTCAATCAAACCCTTGAACAGTACCTACGATGCTTTTCTTCTTTTGCACAGGATGACTGGCTATCACTTCTCCCACTCGCGGATTTTCATACAATAATTCCACCCATTCGGCAACCAAACAGTCACCTTTTTTCGCCAATTATGGATACCATCCTTCTTTCTTGCCTGAGCTGCCTATTGATTCTTCTGTACCTGCCGTACAAGACAGGTTGAACTTCCTTAACTCCAACTACCAATTACTGCAGGATACAATCTCCAAGACCCAGGCAGATAATAAAAAGTTCTTCGACAAGAAGAGAAGAGGCAATTTGAATCTTGAACCTGGAGATAAGGTCTGGGCTTTCCACAGCGAACTTGAAACTAAGTTGCCCCTCGAGGAAGCTTGGCCCAAGATTTTTGGGGGCCTTTTCCAGTCAAGAGAAAGATTAATGCAGTAGCATTCGAATTAGTGTTACCCAAGAACCTGAGAATCCACCCAGTATTCCATGTTTCTTTGTTGAAGCCTACAGTGCCAAATCCTTTCCCAAATCAGATTTCTGAAACCCCTCCACCGCTACTTATCGAAGGGAATGAGGAATTTGAGGTGGAGGCCGTATTGGACTGTAGGAAGAGAGGTAACCAAACACAGTTTCTCATTAAATGGAAAGGCTACGGGCCGGAAGAAAGTTCCTGGGAACCAGCTTCTGATGTGCATGCTCCAAGACTGGTACGAGCTTTCTTTCTACGCCACCCGGAAAAAGAGGTCATGAGGGGCATCCAGAGTCTGCCCCTAAGGGGGGCAATGTAAGGAAGCTGCCGGGAATCCGTCTGCGCATGCGCGCATTCGTCAACAGTCTCGGAATGCTGGCGCGCGCATCCCCAGTACGCAGCGGCCTTTCCGGAGTACCATTGCGCATGCGTGTGCGCAATTCGCGCATGCGCGTGCGCACGGGCAACGTGCGCGCGCAGGAGCACGCTCCTAATTCCCTTTGGCACCAGCCTGCCTACTTAAAGATGCTCTGACTTCTGACAAGTGCTGACTGGTCTTCAGCAAGTACCCTGATACCTGAACTCTGTTTAAACCTGGCTTGATCCCTGTTGCTGAACCTTGGCTTCCCTTTGACCTTGCTTCCGGACTTGAATACTTGATTACTGGTTCCTGATCTCGGCTTCCCATCTGACCTCCCTCCTGCCTGTGCCTTGTACCTCGCTGCCCGTCTGCTACCGAACCCGGCCACCCTTGTGATCCTGCACCAGCCTCCTGCTTGGCTTAACGCTGTCTCCAGTGCCTGTGCTAGCTGTCCATCCTACCAGCTTTCCTGAGTCCAGTTCCTTACCAGATGCTCTGCCTGCATCTCCACGTCTGCAACTCAGCTGACAAGTTCTGCACGCAACTACAGGCACTCGTGTAACTCCTCACCCTAGGTCTGTCCCATCCTCAGTGGGGCTTGGGTTGGAGATACAAGGGAGGCCGACCTCGTCATTCCAGACTCCTACCAGGTACGTGACAGTACCAGTCAGCCAGAGATGGAGTCTGGAAGGGAGGCCTCTCCACCGAAGGACATTTACCAAACTATTTCTGCGCTACTCAAATATTGTGCAGAAGTTACAAGAGCGGGTCACTTTGGGATTCACAAGACGGCCAATTTGATCTCCCGTACATTCTGGTGGCCAAACTTGATGAACGACTGCAAGAAATATGTAAGATCTTGTATTTCATGCCTTCGGAATAAGACAGACAGAGCCAGAACTTGGGGTCTACTTGAGCCCCTTCCTGTACCTGAGAAACCATGGAGCATGATCTCCATGGATTTTATAGTAGAACTTCCCCCATCTGAGGACTTCACTACCATTTTCGTTGTGGTTGATCGTTTGACCAAAATGGCCCACTTTGTACCTCTGCAAGGAACTCCTTCTGCCCCGGAGACTGCCTCAACTTTTATCAAGGAGATTGTAAGGTTGCATGGCATCCCTGACAGCATAGTTTCTGATCGAGGGGTGCAGTTCACTTCTAGATTTTGGAGGGCTTATGTGAAACTTTGAACATTGAACTCCGCCTCTCCACAGCTTATCACCAACAAACTAATGGACAGACTGAAAGGGTCAATCAAACCCTTGAACAGTACCTACGATGCTTTTCTTCTTTTGCGCAGGATGACTGGCTATCACTTCTCCCACTCGCGGAATTTTCATACAATAATTCCACCCATTCGGCAACCAAACAGTCACCTTTTTTCGCCAATAATGGATACCATCCTTCTTTCTTGCCTGAGCTGCCTATTGATTCTTCTGTACCTGCCGTACAAGACAGGTTGAACTTCCTTAACTCCAACTACCAATTACTGCAGGATACAATCTCCAAGACCCAGGCAGATAATAAAAGTTCTTCGACAAGAAGAGAAGAGGCAATTTGAATCTTGAACCTTTTCCAGTACCTCGCTGCCCGTCTGCTACCGAACCCGGCCACCCTTGTGATCCTGCACCAGCCTCCCTGCTTGGCTTAACGCTGTCTCCAGTGCCTGTGCTAGCTGTCCATCCTACCAGCTTTCCTGAGTCCAGTTCCTTACCAGATGCTCTGCCTGCATCTCCACGTCTGCAACTCAGCTGAAAAGTTCTGCACGCAACTACAGGCACTCGTGTAACTCCTCACCCTAGGTCTGTCCCATCCTCAGTGGGGCTTGGGTTGGAGATACAAGGGAGGCCGACCTCGTCATTCCAGACTCCTACCAGGTACGTGACAGTACCAGTCAGCCAGAGATGGAGTCTGGAAGGGAGGCCTCTCCACCGAAGGACATTTACCAAACTATTTCTGCGCTCTCAAATATTGTGCAGAAGTTACAAGAGAATCTTGGTCGCATGGAAGAGCGACTTCCGCATGAGGTGACCGTCCCTGCAGTAATTGGTAGTTGGAGTTAAGGAAGTTCAACCTGTCTTGTACGGCAGGTACAGAAGAATCAATAGGCAGCTCAGGCAAGAAAGAAGGATGGTATCCATAATTGGCGAAAAAAGGTGACTGTTTGGTTACCGAATGGGTGGAATTATTGTATGAAAATTCCGCGAGTGGGAGAAGTGATAGCCAGTCATCCTGTGCAATAGAAGAAAAGCATCGTAGGTACTGTTCAAGGGTTTGATTGACCCTTTCAGTCTGTCCATTAGTTTGTGGGTGATAAGCTGTGGAGAGGCGGAGTTCAATGTTCAAAGTTTCACATAAGGCCCTCCAAAATCTAGAAGTGAACTGCACCCCTCGATCAGAAACTATGCTGTCAGGGATGCCATGCAACCTTACAATCTCCTTGATAAAAGTTGAGGCAGTCTCCGGGGCAGAAGGAGTTCTTTGCAGAGGTACAAAGTGGGCCATTTTGGTCAAACGATCAACCACAACGAAAATGGTAGTAAAGTCTTCAGATGGGGGAAGTTCTACTATAAAATCCATGGAGATCATGCTCCATGGTTTCTCAGGTACAGGAAGGGGCTCAAGTAGACCCCAAGTTCTGGCTCTGTCTGTCTTATTCCGAAGGCATGAAATACAAGATCATACATATTTCTTGCAGTCGTTCATCAAGTTTGGCCACTAGAATGTACGGGAGATCAAATTAGCCGTCTTGTGAATCCCAAAGTGACCCGCTCTTGTAACTTCTGCACAATATTTGAGAGCGCAGAAATAGTTTGGTAAATGTCCTTCGGTGGAGAGGCCTCCCCTTCCAGACTCCATCTCTGGCTGACTGGTACTGTCACGTACCTGGTAGGAGTCTGGAATGACGAGGTCGGCCTCCCTTGTATCTCCAACCCAAGCCCCACTGAGGATGGGACAGACCTAGGGTGAGGAGTTACACGAGTGCCTGTAGTTGCGTGCAGAACTTGTCAGCTGAGTTGCAGACGTGGAGATGCAGGCAGAGCATCTGGTAAGGAACTGGACTCAGGAAAGCTGGTAGGATGGACAGCTAGCACAGGCACTGGAGACAGCGTTAAGCCAAGCAGGAGGCTGGTGCAGGATCACAAGGGTGGCCGGGTTCGGTAGCAGACGGGCAGCAAGGTACTGGAAAAGGTTCAAGATTCAAATTGCCTCTTCTCTTCTTGTCGAAGAACTTTTTATTATCTGCCTGGGTCTTGGAGATTGTATCCTGCAGTAATTGGTAGTTGGAGTTAAGGAAGTTCAACCTGTCTTGTACGGCAGGTACAGAAGAATCAATAGGCAGCTCAGGCAAGAAAGAAGGATGGTATCCATAATTGGCGAAAAAAGGTGACTGTTTGGTTGCCGAATGGGTGGAATTATTGTATGAAAATTCCGCGAGTGGGAGAAGTGATAGCCAGTCATCCTGTGCAAAAGAAGAAAAGCATCGTAGGTACTGTTCAAGGGTTTGATTGACCCTTTCAGTCTGTCCATTAGTTTGTGGGTGATAAGCTGTGGAGAGGCGGAGTTCAATGTTCAAAGTTTCACATAAAGCCCTCCAAAATCTAGAAGTGAACTGCACCCCTCGATCAGAAACTATGCTCTCAGGGATGCCATGCAACCTTACAATCTCCTTGATAAAAGTTGAGGCAGTCTCCGGGGCAGAAGGAGTTCCTTGCAGAGGTACAAAGTGGGCCATTTTGGTCAAACGATCAACCACAACGAAAATGGTAGTGAAGTCTTCAGATGGGGGAAGTTCTACTATAAAATCCATGGAGATCATGCTCCATGGTTTCTCAGGTACAGGAAGGGGCCAATTATGGATACCATCCTTCTTTCTTGCCTGAGCTGCCTATTGATTCTTCTGTACCTGCCGTACAAGACAGGTTGAACTTCCTTAACTCCAACTACCAATTACTGCAGGATACAATCTCCAAGACCCAGGCAGATAATAAAAAGTTCTTCGACAAGAAGAGAAGAGGGCAATTTGAATCTTGAACCTTTTCCAGTACCTCGCTGCCCGTCTGCTACCGAACCCGGCCACCCTTGTGATCCTGCACCAGCCTCCTGCTTGGCTTAACGCTGTCTCCAGTGCCTGTGCTAGCTGTCCATCCTACCAGCTTTCCTGAGTCCAGTTCCTTACCAGATGCTCTGCCTGCATCTCCACGTCTGCAACTCAGCTGACAAGTTCTGCACGCAACTACAGGCACTCGTGTAACTCCTCACCCTAGGTCTGTCCCATCCTCAGTGGGGCTTGGGTTGGAGATACAAGGGAGGCCGACCTCGTCATTCCAGACTCCTACCAGGTACGTGACAGTACCAGTCAGCCAGAGATGGAGTCTGGAAGGGAGGCCTCTCCACCGAAGGACATTTACCAAACTATTTCTGCGCTCTCAAATATTGTGCAGAAGTTACAAGAGCGGGTCACTTTGGGATTCACAAGACGGCTAATTTGATCTCCCGTACATTCTGGTGGCCAAACTTGATGAACGACTGCATGAAATATGTAAGATCTTGTATTTCATGCCTTCGGAATAAGACAGACAGAGCCAGAACTTGGGGTCTACTTGAGCCCCTTCCCTGTACCTGAGAAACCATGGAGCATGATCTCCATGGATTTTATAGTAGAACTTCCCCCATCTGAAGACTTCACTACCATTTTCGTTGTGGTTGATCGTTTGACCAAAATGGCCCACTTTGTACCTCTGCAAGGAACTCCTTCTGCCCCGGAGACTGCCTCAACTTTTATCAAGGAGATTGTAAGGTTGCATGGCATCCCTGACAGCATAGTTTCTGATCGAGGGGTGCAGTTCACTTCTATATTTTGGAGGGCCTTATGTGAAACTTTGAACATTGAACTCCGCCTCTCCACAGCTTATCACCAACAAACTAATGGACAGACTGAAAGGGTCAATCAAACCCTTGAACAGTACCTACGATGCTTTTCTTCTTTTGCGCAGGATGACTGGCTATCACTTCTCCCACTCGCGGAATTTTCATACAATAATTCCACCCATTCGGCAACCAAACAGTCACCTTTTTTCGCCAATTATGGATACCATCCTTCTTTCTTGCCTGAGCTGCCTATTGATTCTTCTGTACCTGCCGTACAAGACAGGTTGAACTTCCTTAACTCCAACTACCAATTACTGCAGGATACAATCTCCAAGACCCAGGCAGATAATAAAAAGTTCTTCGACAAGAAGAGAAGAGGCAATTTGAATCTTGAACCTTTTCCAGTACCTCGCTGCCCGTCTGCTACCGAACCCGGCCACCCTTGTGATCCTGCACCAGCCTCCTGCTTGGCTTAACGCTGTCTCCAGTGCCTGTGCTAGCTGTCCATCCTACCAGCTTTCCTGAGTCCAGTTCCTTACCAGATGCTCTGCCTGCATCTCCACGTCTGCAACTCAGCTGAAAAGTTCTGCACGCAACTACAGGCACTCGTGTAACTCCTCACCCTAGGTCTGTCCCATCCTCAGTGGGGCTTGGGTTGGAGATACAAGGGAGGCCGACCCCGTCATTCCAGACTCCTACCAGGTACGTGACAGTACCAGTCAGCCAGAGATGGAGTCTGGAAGGGAGGCCTCTCCACCGAAGGACATTTACCAAACTATTTCTGCGCTCTCAAATATTGTGCAGAAGTTACAAGAGCGGGTCACTTTGGGATTCACAAGACGGCTAATTTGATCTCCCGTACATTCTGGTGGCCAAATTTGATGAACGACTGCAAGAAATATGTAAGATCTTGTATTTCATGCCTTCGGAATAAGACAGACAGAGCCAGAACTTGGGGTTTACTTGAGCCCCTTCCTGTACCTGAGAAACCATGGAGCATGATCTCCATGGATTTTATAGTAGAACTTCCCCCATCTGAAGACTTCACTACCATTTTCGTTGTGGTTGATCGTTTGACCAAAATGGCCCACTTTGTACCTCTGCAAGGAACTCCTTCTGCCCCGGAGACTGCCTCAACTTTTATCAAGGAGATTGTAAGGTTGCATGGCATCCCTGACAGCATAGTTTCTGATCGAGGGGTGCAGTTCACTTCTAGATTTTGGAGGGCCTTATGTGAAACTTTGAACATTGAACTCCGCCTCTCCACAGCTTATCACCCACAAACTAATGGACAGACTGAAAGGGTCAATCAAACCCTTGAACAGTACCTACGATGCTTTTCTTCTTTTGCACAGGATGACTGGCTATCACTTCTCCCACTCGCGGAATTTTCATACAATAATTCCACCCATTCGGCAACCAAACAGTCACCTTTTTCGCCAATTATGGATACCATCCTTCTTTCTTGCCTGAGCTGCCTATTGATTCTTCTGTACCTGCCGTACAAGACAGGTTGAACTTCCTTAACTCCAACTACCAATTACTGCAGAATACAATCTCCAAGACCCAGGCAGATAATAAAAAGTTCTTCGACAAGAAGATAAGAGGCAATTTGAATCTTGAACCTGGAGATAAGGTCTTGCTTTCCACAGCGAACTTGAAACTAAGTTGCCCCTCGAGGAAGCTTGGCCCAAGATTTTTGGGGCCTTTTCCAGTCAAGAGAAAGATTAATGCAGTAGCATTCGAATTAGTGTTACCCAAGAACCTGAGAATCCACCCAGTATTCCATGTTTCTTTGTTGAAGCCTACAGTGCCAAATCCTTTCCCAAATCAGATTTCTGAAACCCCTCCACCGCTACTTATCGAAGGGAATGAGGAATTTGAGGTGGAGGCCGTATTGGACTGTAGGAAGAGAGGTAACCAAACACAGTTTCTCATTAAATGGAAAGGCTACGGGCCGGAAGAAAGTTCCTGGGAACCAGCTTCTGATGTGCATGCTCCAAGACTGGTACGAGCTTTCTTTCTACGCCACCCGGAAAAAGAGGTCATGAGGGGCATCCAGAGTCTGCCCTTAAGGGGGGGCAATGTAAGGAAGCTGCCGGGAATCCGTCTGCGCATGCGCGCATTCGTCAACAGTCTCGGAATGCTGGCGCGCGCATCCCCAGTACGCAGCGGCCTTTCCGGAGTACCATTGCGCATGCGTGTGCGCAATTCGCGCATGCGCGTGCGCACGGGCAACGTGCGCGCGCAGGAGCACGCTCCTAATTCCCTTTGGCACCAGCCTGCCTACTTAAAGGATGCTCTGACTTCTGACAAGTGCTGACTGGTCTTCAGCAAGTACCCTGATACCTGAACTCTGTTTAAACCTGGCTTGATCCCTGTTGCTGAACCTTGGCTTCCCTTTGACCTTGCTTCCGGACTTGAATACTTGATTACTGGTTCCTGATCTCGGCTTCCCATCTGACCTCCCTCCTGCCTGTGCCTTGTACCTCGCTGCCCGTCTGCTACCGAACCCGGTCACCCTTGTGATCCTGCACCAGCCTCCTGCTTGGCTTAACGCTGTCTCCAGTGCCTGTGCTAGCTGTCCATCCTACCAGCTTTCCTGAGTCCAGTTCCTTACCAGATGCTCTGCCTGCATCTCCACGTCTGCAACTCAGCTGACAAGTTCTGCACGCAACTACAGGCACTCGTGTAACTCCTCACCCTAGGTCTGTCCCATCCTCAGTGGGGCTTGGGTTGGAGATACAAGGGAGGCCGACCTCGTCATTCCAGACTCCTACCAGGTACGTGACAGTACCAGTCAGCCAGAGATGGAGTCTGGAAGGGAGGCCTCCCCACCGAAGGACATTTACCAAACTATTTCTGCGCTCTCAAATATTGTGCAGAAGTTACAAGAGAATCTTGGTCGCATGGAAGAGCGACTTCCGCATGAGGTGACCGTCCCTGCAGTAATTGGTAGTTGGAGTTAAGGAAGTTCAACCTGTCTTGTACGGCAGGTACAGAAGAATCAATAGGCAGCTCAGGCAAGAAAGAAGGATGGTATCCATAATTGGCGAAAAAAGGTGACTGTTTGGTTACCGAATGGGTGGAATTATTGTATGAAAATTCCGCGAGTGGGAGAAGTGATAGCCAGTCATCCTGTGCAATAGAAGAAAAGCATCGTAGGTACTGTTCAAGGGTTTGATTGACCCTTTCAGTCTGTCCATTAGTTTGTGGGTGATAAGCTGTGGAGAGGCGGAGTTCAATGTTCAAAGTTTCACATAAGGCCCTCCAAAATCTAGAAGTGAACTGCACCCCTCGATCAGAAACTATGCTGTCAGGGATGCCATGCAACCTTACAATCTCCTTGATAAAAGTTGAGGCAGTCTCCGGGGCAGAAGGAGTTCTTTGCAGAGGTACAAAGTGGGCCATTTTGGTCAAACGATCAACCACAACGAAAATGGTAGTGAAGTCTTCAGATGGGGGAAGTTCTACTATAAAATCCATGGAGATCATGCTCCATGGTTTCTCAGGTACAGGAAGGGGCTCAAGTAAACCCCAAGTTCTGGCTCTGTCTGTCTTATTCCGAAGGCATGAAATACAAGATCTTACATATTTCTTGCAGTCGTTCATCAAATTTGGCCACCAGAATGTACGGGAGATCAAATTAGCCGTCTTGTGAATCCCAAAGTGACCCGCTCTTGTAACTTCTGCACAATATTTGAGAGCGCAGAAATAGTTTGGTAAATGTCCTTCGGTGGAGAGGCCTCCCTTCCAGACTCCATCTCTGGCTGACTGGTACTGTCACGTACCTGGTAGGAGTCTGGAATGACGGGGTCGGCCTCCCTTGTATCTCCAACCCAAGCCCCACTGAGGATGGGACAGACCTAGGGTGAGGAGTTACACGAGTGCCTGTAGTTGCGTGCAGAACTTTTCAGCTGAGTTGCAGACGTGGAGATGCAGGCAGAGCATCTGGTAAGGAACTGGACTCAGGAAAGCTGGTAGGATGGACAGCTAGCACAGGCACTGGAGACAGCGTTAAGCCAAGCAGGAGGCTGGTGCAGGATCACAAGGGTGGCCGGGTTCGGTAGCAGACGGGCAGCGAGGTACTGGAAAAGGTTCAAGATTCAAATTGCCTCTTCTCTTCTTGTCGAAGAACTTTTTATTATCTGCCTGGGTCTTGGAGATTGTATCCTGCAGTAATTGGTAGTTGGAGTTAAGGAAGTTCAACCTGTCTTGTACGGCAGGTACAGAAGAATCAATAGGCAGCTCAGGCAAGAAAGAAGGATGGTATCCATAATTGGCGAAAAAAGGTGACTGTTTGGTTGCCGAATGGGTGGAATTATTGTATGAAAATTCCGCGAGTGGGAGAAGTGATAGCCAGTCATCCTGCGCAAAAGAAGAAAAGCATCGTAGGTACTGTTCAAGGGTTTGATTGACCCTTTCAGTCTGTCCATTAGTTTGTTGGTGATAAGCTGTGGAGAGGCGGAGTTCAATGTTCAAAGTTTCACATAAGGCCCTCCAAAATCTAGAAGTGAACTGCACCCCTCGATCAGAAACTATGCTGTCAGGGATGCCATGCAACCTTACAATCTCCTTGATAAAAGTTGAGGCAGTCTCCGGGGCAGAAGGAGTTCCTTGCAGAGGTACAAAGTGGGCCATTTTGGTCAAACGATCAACCACAACGAAAATGGTAGTGAAGTCTTCAGATGGGGGAAGTTCTACTATAAAATCCATGGAGATCATGCTCCATGGTTTCTCAGGTACAGGAAGGGGCTCAAGTAGACCCCAAGTTCTGGCTCTGTCTGTCTTATTCCGAAGGCATGAAATACAAGATCTTACATATTTCATGCAGTCGTTCATCAAGTTTGGCCACCAGAATGTACGGGAGATCAAATTAGCCGTCTTGTGAATCCCAAAGTGACCCGCTCTTGTAACTTCTGCACAATATTTGAGAGCGCAGAAATAGTTTGGTAAATGTCCTTCGGTGGAGAGGCCTCCCTTCCAGACTCCATCTCTGGCTGACTGGTACTGTCACGTACCTGGTAGGAGTCTGGAATGACGAGGTCGGCCTCCCTTGTATCTCCAACCCAAGCCCCACTGAGGATGGGACAGACCTAGGGTGAGGAGTTACACGAGTGCCTGTAGTTGCGTGCAGAACTTGTCAGCTGAGTTGCAGACGTGGAGATGCAGGCAGAGCATCTGGTAAGGAACTGGACTCAGGAAAGCTGGTAGGATGGACAGCTAGCACAGGCACTGGAGACAGCGTTAAGCCAAGCAGGAGGCTGGTGCAGGATCACAAGGGTGGCCGGGTTCGGTAGCAGACGGGCAGCGAGGTACTGGAAAAGGTTCAAGATTCAAATTGCCTCTTCTCTTCTTGTCGAAGAACTTTTTATTATCTGCCTGGGTCTTGGAGATTGTATCCTGCAGTAATTGGTAGTTGGAGTTAAGGAAGTTCAACCTGTCTTGTACGGCAGGTACAGAAGAATCAATAGGCAGCTCAGGCAAGAAAGAAGGATGGTATCCATAATTGGCCCCTTCCTGTACCTGAGAAACCATGGAGCATGATCTCCATGGATTGTATAGTAGAACTTCCCCCATCTGAAGACTTCACTACCATTTTCGTTGTGGTTGATCGTTTGACCAAAATGGCCCACTTTGTACCTCTGCAAGGAACTCCTTCTGCCCCGGAGACTGCCTCAACTTTTATCAAGGAGATTGTAAGGTTGCATGGCATCCCTGAGAGCATAGTTTCTGATCGAGGGGTGCAGTTCACTTCTAGATTTTGGAGGGCTTTATGTGAAACTTTGAACATTGAACTCCGCCTCTCCACAGCTTATCACCCACAAACTAATGGACAGACTGAAAGGGTCAATCAAACCCTTGAACAGTACCTACGATGCTTTTCTTCTTTTGCACAGGATGACTGGCTATCACTTCTCCCACTCGCGGAATTTTCATACAATAATTCCACCCATTCGGCAACCAAACAGTCACCTTTTTTCGCCAATTATGGATACCATCCTTCTTTCTTGCCTGAGCTGCCTATTGATTCTTCTGTACCTGCCGTACAAGACAGGTTGAACTTCCTTAACTCCAACTACCAATTACTGCAGGATACAATCTCCAAGACCCAGGCAGATAATAAAAAGTTCTTCGACAAGAAGAGAAGAGGCAATTTGAATCTTGAACCTTTTCCAGTACCTTGCTGCCCGTCTGCTACCGAACCCGGCCACCCTTGTGATCCTGCACCAGCCTCCTGCTTGGCTTAACGCTGTCTCCAGTGCCTGTGCTAGCTGTCCATCCTACCAGCTTTCCTGAGTCCAGTTCCTTACCAGATGCTCTGCCTGCATCTCCACGTCTGCAACTCAGCTGACAAGTTCTGCACGCAACTACAGGCACTCGTGTAACTCCTCACCCTAGGTCTGTCCCATCCTCAGTGGGGCTTGGGTTGGAGATACAAGGGAGGCCGACCTCGTCATTCCAGACTCCTACCAGGTACGTGACAGTACCAGTCAGCCAGAGATGGAGTCTGGAAGGGAGGCCTCTCCACCGAAGGACATTTACCAAACTATTTCTGCGCTCTCAAATATTGTGCAGAAGTTACAAGAGCGGGTCACTTTGGGATTCACAAGACGGCTAATTTGATCTCCCGTACATTCTAGTGGCCAAACTTGATGAACGACTGCAAGAAATATGTATGATCTTGTATTTCATGCCTTCGGAATAAGACAGACAGAGCCAGAACTTGGGGTCTACTTGAGCCCCTTCCTGTACCTGAGAAACCATGGAGCATGATCTCCATGGATTTTATAGTAGAACTTCCCCCATCTGAAGACTTTACTACCATTTTCGTTGTGGTTGATCGTTTGACCAAAATGGCCCACTTTGTACCTCTGCAAAGAACTCCTTCTGCCCCGGAGACTGCCTCAACTTTTATCAAGGAGATTGTAAGGTTGCATGGCATCCCTGACAGCATAGTTTCTGATCGAGGGGTGCAGTTCACTTCTAGATTTTGGAGGGCCTTATGTGAAACTTTGAACATTGAACTCCGCCTCTCCACAGCTTATCACCCACAAACTAATGGACAGACTGAAAGGGTCAATCAAACCCTTGAACAGTACCTACGATGCTTTTCTTCTATTGCACAGGATGACTGGCTATCACTTCTCCCACTCGCGGAATTTTCATACAATAATTCCACCCATTCGGTAACCAAACAGTCACCTTTTTTCGCCAATTATGGATACCATCCTTCTTTCTTGCCTGAGCTGCCTATTGATTCTTCTGTACCTGCCGTACAAGACAGGTTGAACTTCCTTAACTCCAACTACCAATTACTGCAGGGACGGTCACCTCATGCGGAAGTCGCTCTTCCATGCGACCAAGATTCTCTTGTAACTTCTGCACAATATTTGAGAGCGCAGAAATAGTTTGGTAAATGTCCTTCGGTGGAGAGGCCTCCCTTCCAGACTCCATCTCTGGCTGACTGGTACTGTCACGTACCTGGTAGGAGTCTGGAATGACGAGGTCGGCCTCCCTTGTATCTCCAACCCAAGCCCCACTGAGGATGGGACAGACCTAGGGTGAGGAGTTACACGAGTGCCTGTAGTTGCGTGCAGAACTTTTCAGCTGAGTTGCAGACGTGGAGATGCAGGCAGAGCATCTGGTAAGGAACTGGACTCAGGAAAGCTGGTAGGATGGACAGCTAGCACAGGCACTGGAGACAGCGTTAAGCCAAGCAGGAGGCTGGTGCAGGATCACAAGGGTGGCCGGGTTCGGTAGCAGACGGGCAGCGAGGTACTGGAAAAGGTTCAAGATTCAAATTGCCTCTTCTCTTCTTGTCGAAGAACTTTTTATTATCTGCCTGGGTCTTGGAGATTGTATCCTGCAGTAATTGGTAGTTGGAGTTAAGGAAGTTCAACCTGTCTTGTACGGCAGGTACAGAAGAATCAATAGGCAGCTCAGGCAAGAAAGAAGGATGGTATCCATTATTGGCGAAAAAAGGTGACTGTTTGGTTGCCGAATGGGTGGAATTATTGTATGAAAATTCCGCGAGTGGGAGAAGTGATAGCCAGTCATCCTGCGCAAAAGAAGAAAAGCATCGTAGGTACTGTTCAAGGGTTTGATTGACCCTTTCAGTCTGTCCATTAGTTTGTTGGTGATAAGCTGTGGAGAGGCGGAGTTCAATGTTCAAAGTTTCACATAAGGCCCTCCAAAATCTAGAAGTGAACTGCACCCCTCGATCAGAAACTATGCTGTCAGGGATGCCATGCAACCTTACAATCTCCTTGATAAAAGTTGAGGCAGTCTCCGGGGCAGAAGGAGTTCCTTGCAGAGGTACAAAGTGGGCCATTTTGGTCAAACGATCAACCACAACGAAAATGGTAGTGAAGTCCTCAGATGGGGGAAGTTCTACTATAAAATCCATGGAGATCATGCTCCATGGTTTCTCAGGTACAGGAAGGGGCTCAAGTAGACCCCAAGTTCTGGCTCTGTCTGTCTTATTCCGAAGGCATGAAATACAAGATCTTACATATTTCTTGCAGTCGTTCATCAAGTTTGGCCACCAGAATGTACGGGAGATCAAATTGGCCGTCTTGTGAATCCCAAAGTGACCCGCTCTTGTAACTTCTGCACAATATTTGAGAGCGCAGAAATAGTTTGGTAAATGTCCTTCGGTGGAGAGGCCTCCCTTCCAGACTCCATCTCTGGCTGACTGGTACTGTCACGTACCTGGTAGGAGTCTGGAATGACGAGGTCGGCCTCCCTTGTATCTCCAACCCAAGCCCCACTGAGGATGGGACAGACCTAGGGTGAGGAGTTACACGAGTGCCTGTAGTTGCGTGCAGAACTTGTCAGCTGAGTTGCAGACGTGGAGATGCAGGCAGAGCATCTGGTAAGGAACTGGACTCAGGAAAGCTGGTAGGATGGACAGCTAGCACAGGCACTGGAGACAGCGTTAAGCCAAGCAGGAGGCTGGTGCAGGATCACAAGGGTGGCCGGGTTCGGTAGCAGACGGGCAGCGAGGTACAAGGCACAGGCAGGAGGGAGGTCAGATGGGAAGCCGAGATCAGGAACCAGTAATCAAGTATTCAAGTCCGGAAGCAAGGTCAAAGGGAAGCCAAGGTTCAGCAACAGGGATCAAGCCAGGTTTAAACAGAGTTCAGGTATCAGGGTACTTGCTGAAGACCAGTCAGCACTTGTCAGAAGTCAGAGCATCCTTTAAGTAGGCAGGCTGGTGCCAAAGGGAATTAGGAGCGTGCTCCTGCGCGCGCACGTTGCCCGTGCGCACGCGCATGCGCGAATTGCGCACACGCATGCGCAATGGTACTCCGGAAAGGCCGCTGCGTACTGGGGATGCGCGCGCCAGCATTCCGAGACTGTTGACGAATGCGCGCATGCGCAGACGGATTCCCGGCAGCTTCCTTACATTGCCCCCCTTAGGGGCAGACTCTGGATGCCCCTCATGACCTCTTTTTCCGGGTGGCGTAGAAAGAAAGCTCGTACCAGTCTTGGAGCATGCACATCAGAAGCTGGTTCCCAGGAACTTTCTTCCGGCCCGTAGCCTTTCCATTTAATGAGAAACTGTGTTTGGTTACCTCTCTTCCTACAGTCCAATACGGCCTCCACCTCAAATTCCTCATTCCCTTCGATAAGTAGCGGTGGAGGGGTTTCAGAAATCTGATTTGGGAAAGGATTTGGCACTGTAGGCTTCAACAAAGAAACATGGAATACTGGGTGGATTCTCAGGTTCTTGGGTAACACTAATTCGAATGCTACTGCATTAATCTTTCTCTTGACTGGAAAAGGCCCCAAAAATCTTGGGCCAAGCTTCCTCGAGGGGCAACTTAGTTTCAAGTTCGCTGTGGAAAGCCAGACCTTATCTCCAGGTTCAAGATTCAAATTGCCTCTTCTCTTCTTGTCGAAGAACTTTTTATTATCTGCCTGGGTCTTGGAGATTGTATCCTGCAGTAATTGGTAGTTGGAGTTAAGGAAGTTCAACCTGTCTTGTACGGCAGGTACAGAAGAATCAATAGGCAGCTCAGGCAAGAAAGAAGGATGGTATCCATAATTGGCGAAAAAAGGTGACTGTTTGGTTGCCGAATGGGTGGAATTATTGTATGAAAATTCCGCGAGTGGGAGAAGTGATAGCCAGTCATCCTGTGCAAAAGAAGAAAAGCATCGTAGGTACTGTTCAAGGGTTTGATTGACCCTTTCAGTCTGTCCATTAGTTTGTGGGTGATAAGCTGTGGAGAGGCGGAGTTCAATGTTCAAAGTTTCACATAAGGCCCTCCAAAATCTAGAAGTGAACTGCACCCCTCGATCAGAAACTATGCTGTCAGGGATGCCATGCAACCTTACAATCTCCTTGATAAAAGTTGAGGCAGTCTCCGGGGCAGAAGGAGTTCCTTGCAGAGGTACAAAGTGGGCCATTTTGGTCAAACGATCAACCACAACGAAAATGGTAGTGAAGTCTTCAGATGGGGGAAGTTCTACTATAAAATCCATGGAGATCATGCTCCATGGTTTCTCAGGTACAGGAAGGGGCTCAAGTAAACCCCAAGTTCTGGCTCTGTCTGTCTTATTCCGAAGGCATGAAATACAAGATCTTACATATTTCTTGCAGTCGTTCATCAAATTTGGCCACCAGAATGTACGGGAGATCAAATTAGCCGTCTTGTCAATCCCAAAGTTACCCGCTCTTGTAACTTCTGCACAATATTTGAGAGCGCAGAAATAGTTTGGTAAATGTCCTTCGGTGGAGAGGCCTCCCTTCCAGACTCCATCTCTGGCTGACTGGTACTGTCACGTACCTGGTAGGAGTCTGGAATGACGGGGTCGGCCTCCCTTGTATCTCCAACCCAAGCCCCACTGAGGATGGGACAGACCTAGGGTGAGGAGTTACACGAGTGCCTGTAGTTGCGTGCAGAACTTTTCAGCTGAGTTGCAGACGTGGAGATGCAGGCAGAACATCTGGTAAGGAACTGGACTCAGGAAAGCTGGTAGGATGGACAGCTAGCACAGGCACTGGAGACAGCGTTAAGCCAAGCAGGAGGCTGGTGCAGGATCACAAGGGTGGCCGGGTTCGGTAGCAGACGGGCAGCGAGGTACTGGAAAAGGTTAAAGATTCAAATTGCCTCTTCTCTTCTTGTCGAAGAACTTTTTATTATCTGCCTGGGTCTTGGAGATTGTATCCTGCAGTAATTGGTAGTTGGAGTTAAGGAAGTTCAACCTGTCTTGTACGGCAGGTACAGAAGAATCAATAGGCAGCTCAGGCAAGAAAGAAGGATGGTATCCATAATTGGCGAAAAAAGGTGACTGTTTGGTTGCCGAATGGGTGGAATTATTGTATGAAAATTCCGCGAGTGGGAGAAGTGATAGCCAGTCATCCTGCGCAAAAGAAGAAAAGCATCGTAGGTACTGTTCAAGGGTTTGATTGACCCTTTCAGTCTGTCCATTAGTTTGTTGGTGATAAGCTGTGGAGATGCGGAGTTCAATGTTCAAAGTTTCACATAAGGCCCTCCAAAATCTAGAAGTGAACTGCACCCCTCGATCAGAAACTATGCTGTCAGGGATGCCATGCAACCTTACAATCTCCTTGATAAAAGTTGAGGCAGTCTCCGGGGCAGAAGGAGTTCCTTGCAGAGGTACAAAGTGGGCCATTTTGGTCAAACGATCAACCACAACGAAAATGGTAGTGAAGTCTTCAGATGGGGGAAGTTCTACTATAAAATCCATGGAGATCATGCTCCATGGTTTCTCAGGTACAGGAAGGGGCTCAAGTAGACCCCAAGTTCTGGCTCTGTCTGTCTTATTCCGAAGGCATGAAATACAAGATCTTACATATTTCTTGCAGTCGTGCATCAAGTTTGGCCACCAGAATGTACGGGAGATCAAATTAGCCGTCTTGTGAATCCCAAAGTGACCCGCTCTTGTAACTTCTGCACAATATTTGAGAGCGCAGAAATAGTTTGGTAAATGTCCTTCGGTGGAGAGGCCTCCCTTCCAGACTCCATCTCTGGCTGACTGGTACTGTCACGTACCTGGTAGGAGTCTGGAATGACGAGGTCGGCCTCCCTTGTATCTCCAACCCAAGCCCCACTGAGGATGGGACAGACCTAGGGTGAGGAGTTACACGAGAGCCTGTAGTTGCGTGCAGAACATACAATAATTCCACCCATTCGGCAACCAAACAGTCACCTTTTTTCGCCAATTATGGATACCATCCTTCTTTCTTGCCTGAGCTGCCTATTGATTCTTCTGTACCTGCCGTACAAGACAGGTTGAACTTCCTTAACTCCAACTACCAATTACTGCAGGATACAATCTCCAAGACCCAGGCAGATAATAAAAAGTTCTTCGACAAGAAGAGAAGAGGCAATTTGAATCTTGAACCTGGAGATAAGGTCTGGCTTTCCACAGCGAACTTGAAACTAAGTTGCCCCTCGAGGAAGCTTGGCCCAAGATTTTTGGGGCCTTTTCCAGTCAAGAGAAAGATTAATGCAGTAGCATTCGAATTAGTGTTACCCAAGAACCTGAGAATCCACCCAGTATTCCATGTTTCTTTGTTGAAGCCTACAGTGCCAAATCCTTTCCCAAATCAGATTTCTGAAACCCCTCCACCGCTACTTATCGAAGGGAATGAGGAATTTGAGGTGGAGGCCGTATTGGACTGTAGGAAGAGAGGTAACCAAACACAGTCTCTCATTAAATGGAAAGGCTACGGGCCGGAAGAAAGTTCCTGGGAACCAGCTTCTGATGTGCATGCTCCAAGACTGGTACGAGCTTTCTTTCTACGCCACCCGGAAAAAGAGGTCATGAGGGGCATCCAGAGTCTGCCCCTAAGGGGGGCAATGTAAGGAAGCTGCCGGGAATCCGTCTGCGCATGCGCGCATTCGTCAACAGTCTCGGAATGCTGGCGCGCGCATCCCCAGTACGCAGCGGCCTTTCCGGAGTACCATTGCGCATGCGTGTGCGCAATTCGCGCATGCGCGTGCGCACGGGCAACGTGCGCGCGCAGGAGCACGCTCCTAATTCCCTTTGGCACCAGCCTGCCTACTTAAAGGATGCTCTGACTTCTGACAAGTGCTGACTGGTCTTCAGCAAGTACCCCTGATACCTGAACTCTGTTTAAACCTGGCTTGATCCCTGTTGCTGAACCTTGGCTTCCCTTTGACCTTGCTTCCGGACTTGAATACTTGATTACTGGTTCCTGATCTCGGCTTCCCATCTGACCTCCCTCCTGCCTGTGCCTTGTACCTCGCTGCCCGTCTGCTACCGAACCCGGCCACCCTTGTGATCCTGCACCAGCCTCCTGCTTGGCTTAACGCTGTCTCCAGTGCCTGTGCTAGCTGTCCATCCTACCAGCTTTCCTGAGTCCAGTTCCTTACCAGATGCTCTGCCTGCATCTCCACGTCTGCAACTCAGCTGACAAGTTCTGCACGCAACTACAGGCACTCGTGTAACTCCTCACCCTAGGTCTGTCCCATCCTCAGTGGGGCTTGGGTTGGAGATACAAGGGAGGCCGACCTCGTCATTCCTTCCAGACTCCTACCAGGTACGTGACAGTACCAGTCAGCCAGAGATGGAGTCTGGAAGGGAGGCCTCTCCACCGAAGGACATTTACCAAACTATTTCTGCGCTCTCAAATATTGTGCAGAAGTTACAAGAGAATCTTGGTCGCATGGAAGAGCGACTTCCGCATGAGGTGACCGTCCCTGCAGTAATTGGTAGTTGGCGTTAAGGAAGTTCAACCTGTCTTGTACGGCAGGTACAGAAGAATCAATAGGCAGCTCAGGCAAGAAAGAAGGATGGTATCCATAATTGGCGAAAAAAGGTGACTGTTTGGTTACCGAATGGGTGGAATTATTGTATGAAAATTCCGCGAGTGGGAGAAGTGATAGCCAGTCATCCTGTGCAAAAGAAGAAAAGCATCGTAGGTACTGTTCAAGGGTTTGATTGACCCTTTCAGTCTGTCCATTAGTTTGTGGGTGATAAGCTGTGGAGAGGCGGAGTTCAATGTTCAAAGTTTCACATAAGGCCCTCCAAAATCTAGAAGTGAACTGCACCCCTCGATCAGAAACTATGCTGTCAGGGATGCCATGCAACCTTACAATCTCCTTGATAAAAGTTGAGGCAGTCTCCGGGGCAGAAGGAGTTCCTTGCAGAGGTACAAAGTGGGCCATTTTGGTCAAAAGATCAACCACAACGAAAATGGTAGTGAAGTCTTCAGATGGGGGAAATTCTACTATACAATCCATGGAGATCATGCTCCATGGTTTCTCAGGTACAGGAAGGGGCTCAAGTAGACCCCAAGTTCTGGCTCTGTCTGTCTTATTCCGAAGGCATGAAATACAAGATCTTACATATTTCTTGCAGTCGTTCATCAAGTTTGGCCACCAGAATGTACGGGAGATCAAATTAGCCGTCTTGTGAATCCCAAAGTGACCCGCTCTTGTAACTTCTGCACAATATTTGAGAGCGCAGAAATAGTTTGGTAAATGTCCTTCGGTGGAGAGGCCTCCCTTCCAGACTCCATCTCTGGCTGACTGGTACTGTCACGTACCTGGTAGGAGTCTGGAATGACGAGGTCGGCCTCCCTTGTATCTCCAACCCAAGCCCCACTGAGGATGGGACAGACCTAGGGTGAGGAGTTACACGAGTGCCTGTAGTTGCGTGCAGAACTTGTCAGCTGAGTTGCAGACGTGGAGATGCAGGCAGAGCATCTGGTAAGGAACTGGACTCAGGAAAGCTGGTAGGATGGACAGCTAGCACAGGCACTGGAGACAGCGTTAAGCCAAGCAGGAGGCTGGTGCAGGATCACAAGGGTGGCCGGGTTCGGTAGCAGACGGGCAGCGAGGTACTGGAAAAGGTTCAAGATTCAAATTGCCTCTTCTCTTCTTGTCGAAGAACTTTTTATTATCTGCCTGGGTCTTGGAGATTGTATCCTGCAGTAATTGGTAGTTTGAGTTAAGGAAGTTCAACCTGTCTTGTACGGCAGGTACAGAAGAATCAATAGGCAGCTCAGGCAAGAAAGAAGGATGGTATCCATAATTGGCGAAAAAAGGTGACTGTTTGGTTTCCGAATGGGTGGAATTATTGTATGAAAATTCCGCGAGTTGGAGAAGTGATAGCCAGTCATCCTGTGCAAAAGAAGAAAAGCATCGTAGGTACTGTTCAAGGGTTTGATTGACCCTTTCAGTCTGTCCATTAGTTTGTGGGTGATAAGCTGTGGAGAGGCGGAGTTCAATGTTCAAAGTTTCACATAAGGCCCTCCAAAATCTAGAAGTGAACTGCACCCCTCGATCAGAAACTATGCTGTCAGGGATGCCATGCAACCTTACAATCTCCTTGATAAAAGTTGAGGCAGTCTCCGGGGCAGAAGGAGTTCCTTGCAGAGGTACAAAGTGGGCCATTTTGGTCAAACGATCAACCACAACGAAAATGGTAGTGAAGTCTTCAGATGGGGGAAGTTCTACTATAAAATCCATGGAGATCATGCTCCATGGTTTCTCAGGTACAGGAAGGGGCTCAGGTAGACCCCAAGTTCTGGCTCTGTCTGTCTTATTCCGAAGGCATGAAATACAAGATCTTACATATTTCTTGCAGTCGTTCATCAAATTTGGCAACCAGAATGTACGGGAGATCAAATTGGCCGTCTTGTGAATCCCAAAGTGACCCGCTCTTGTAACTTCTGCACAATATTTTAGAGCGCAGAAATAGTTTGGTAAATGTCCTTCGGTGGAGAGGCCTCCCTTCCAGACTCCATCTCTGGTTGACTGGTACTGTCACGTACCTGGTAGGAGTCTGGAATGACGAGGTCGGCCTCCCTGTGGTCTTTTTTCTCAACGAAGAAAATACCGGCTCCTGCTGGTGAAGTGGAAGGCCGAATGAACTGCTTTTCAAGGCTCTCGTCGATATAGGTACGCAGGGCTTCCAATTCAGGCTCAGAGAGAGGGTAAATCCGACCAAACGGGATCTCGGCTCCCGGTAGAAGTTCAATGGGGCAATCGTAAGTTCTATGAGGTGGAAGAGTGTCTGCACCCTTTTTATTAAAGACGTCCAGAAATTCGTGATAAGCAACCGGCATCAGTTTAGAGGCTTCATGGTCAGGGTGGATACCCAGGAGGTGCGTGGAGTTGACAGTTCCTCCCAAGAGGCAGTGCGTCTGGCAGTAGTTGGACGAAAAAGAGATATCTCCGGTAAGCCAGTCAACGTGAGGGTTGTGTGCCTTCAACCATGGAATGCCGAGGATAACGGAAAACATGGGAGAAGCTATGACATCCAAACGGAGGAGTTCGCTATGGCCTGAAGAAGTCTGGCAGAGAATAGGCAAGGTCCCCTGAGTAACCGGGCCTGATTTATTACCGGAGCCGTCAGCCAGATGGACATGGAACCCTTGCCTCTTGGTACCCAAGGGCAGCTGCTGAAGAGAAGCAAATGCAGAGTCCACAAAACAGCTGCAGGCCCCAGAGTCTATGATTGCAAGTACTGAAACCGTCTTTTCGGGGAGCTGAAGCTTGATGGGAAGAGAGACATGTGACTGATCCTTCCCAGGGAGATGCACCACAAGAGGCTGACGGGAAGAGATCCTGCAGGTCTCTGCCGGACAAGTTCGTATGAAGTGGCCAACCTCCCCGCAGTAGAGACACAGACTGCCTTGGACTCGACGTAGACGTTCAGCAGGAGAAAGAGGTAACCTACGAAAACTGCTGTGAGGTGCCTTATGCTGTTCCCTCCTTCTGGGGGAAGGAACAGGTGGAGGAGCAGGGGCGGCTGGCCTTGAAACCACAGAAAGAGTCCCTTTAGATTTTTCCGATTGCCTTTCTCGAAACCGCCGATCGATCTGAATAGTTAAATTTATCAGATCTTCCAGGGACGCGGGTATTCCCACTCTGGCAAGTTCATCTTTTACGGTGTCAGAAAGTCCTAGACGGAACTGGTGACGAAGTGCAGAGTGATTCCATTGGGTATCTGCGCTCCAAACATGAAAGTCAGTTACGTAATCTTCAACAGGCCTTGGCCCTTGCTGTAATTTGTCAAGCATGGATTCGGCAGTTTGCTGGGAAAAGGGGTCAGTGGTCAGGGGTCAGGAGGCTGGTGCAGGATCACAAGGGTGGCCGGGTTCGGTAGCAGACGGGCAGCGAGGTACTGGAAAAGGTTCAAGATTCAAATTGCCTCTTCTCTTCTTGTCGAAGAACTTTTTATTATCTGCCTGGGTCTTGGAGATTGTATCCTGCAGTAATTGGTAGTTGGAGTTAAGGAAGTTCAACCTGTCTTGTACGGCAGGTACAGAAGAATCAATAGGCAGCTCAGGCGAGAAAGAAGGATGGTATCCATAATTGACGAAAAAAGGTGACTGTTTGGTTGCCGAATGGGTGGAATTATTGTATGAAAATTCCGCGAGTGGGAGAAGTGATAGCCAGTCATCCTGCGCAAAAGAAGAAAAGCATCGTAGGTACTGTTCAAGGGTTTGATTGACCCTTTCAGTCTGTCCATTAGTTTGTGGGTGATAAGCTGGCCACTAGAATGTACGGGAGATCAAATTAGCCGTCTTGTGAATCCCAAAGTGACCCGCTCTTGTAACTTCTGCACAATATTTGAGAGCGCAGAAATAGTTTGGTAAATGTCCTTCGGTGGAGAGGCCTCCCTTCCAGACTCCATCTCTGGCTGACTGGTACTGTCACGTACCTGGTAGGAGTCTGGAATGACGAGGTCGGCCTCCCTTGTATCTCCAACCCAAGCCCCACTGAGGATGGGACAGACCTAGGGTGAGGAGTTACACGAGTGCCTGTAGTTGCGTGCAGAACTTGTCAGCTGAGTTGCAGACGTGGAGATGCAGGCAGAGCATCTGGTAAGGAACTGGACTCAGGAAAGCTGGTAGGATGGACAGCTAGCACAGGCACTGGAGACAGCGTTAAGCCAAGCAGGAGGCTGGTGCAGGATCACAAGGGTGGCCGGGTTCGGTAGCAGACGGGCAGCGAGGTACTGGAAAAGGTTCAAGATTCAAATTGCCTCTTCTCTTCTTGTCGAAGAACTTTTTATTATCTGCCTGGGTCTTGGAGATTGTATCCTGCAGTAATTGGTAGTTGGAGTTAAGGAAGTTCAACCTGTCTTGTACGGCAGGTACAGAAGAATCAATAGGCAGCTCAGGCAAGAAAGAAGGATGGTATCCATAATTGGCGAAAAAAGGTGACTGTTTGGTTGCCGAATGGGTGGAATTATTGTATTCTCTGCCAGACTTCTTCAGGCCATAGCGAACTCCTCCGTTTGGATGTCATAGCTTCTCCCATGTTTCCCGTTATCCTCGGCATTCCATGGTTGAAGGCACACAACCCTCACGTTGACTGGCTTACCGGAGATATCTCTTTTTCGTCCAACTACTGCCAGACGCACTGCCTCTTGGGAGGAACTGTCAACTCCACGCACCTCCTGGGTATCCACCCTGACCATGAAGCCTCTAAACTGATCCCGGTTGCTTATCACGAATTTCTGGACGTCTTTAATAAAAAGGGTGCAGACACTCTTCCACCTCATAGAACTTACGATTGCCCCATTGAACTTCTACCGGGAGCCGAGATCCCGTTTGGTCGGATTTACCCTCTCTCTGAGCCTGAATTGGAAGCCCTGCGTACCTATATCGACGAGAGCCTTGAAAAGCAGTTCATTCGGCCTTCCACTTCACCAGCAGGAGCCGGTATTTTCTTCGTTGAGAAAAAAGACCACACCTTGAGGCCCTGTGTGGACTATCGTGACCTTAACAGGGTCACTGTCAAGAATCGGTACCCTCTTCCTCTGATTCCCGAACTATTCCAGAGGCTGCGAGGGGCACGAGTGTTCTCCAAACTGGACTTGAGGGGTGCCTATAATCTTGTCAGAATCAGGGAGGGAGACGAATGGAAGACGGCCTTCCGGACACGTTTTGGCCACTTTGAGTATTTAGTCATGCCATTCGGGCTCTGCAATGCTCCAGCCACATTCCAGCATCTGGTAAACGATTTTTTTCGGGACTTTCTTGATTTATTCGTCATCGTGTATCTGGATGACATCCTTGTATTCTCTGAAACTTTAGAATCCCATCGGACTCATGTAAAAAAGGTATTAGCTCGATTGCGGGAACACTGACTTTACGCAAAGGCTGAAAAATGCGACTTTGAAAAGCAAGTTGTGCATTTCCTAGGGCTTGTCATCTCCGCCGAAGGAATCTCCATGGACCCTTAGAAAGTCGCTTCTGTCTTGGAATGGTCTGCTCCTACTGACAGAAAAGCTGTACAGAGGTTCATGGGGTTTGCTAACTTTTATAGAACATTTATTAAGGACTTTTCTGGCATCATCACTCCCATTACTCAGCTAACGAAACAGCATGTTCCCTTTCGATGGACCCCAGAGGCTCAGACAGCGTTTGAACAGTTGAAAGCCTTATTCACCTCAGCTCCCATCTTGAAACATCCCGATCCCTCCTTAGCTTATGTTTTGGAGGTAGACGCCTCGGAAAATGCAGTTGAGGCTATTATTTCCCAACGCCAAGGGCCCAAATCATTGCTCCACCCTGTGGCCTTCTTCTCTAAAAAATTAAATCCTTCCGAAAGGAATTATGATGTTGGTGACCGAGAGCTACTGGCTATCAAGGCCGCTCTTGAAGAATGGCGTTACCTTTTGGAGGGAGCTTCTCACCCAATTCTTATCTTCACAGATCACAAGAATCTTGAGTATTTGAAGACAGCTAAACGCCTAAGACCTCGGCAGGCAAGATGGGCACTTTTTTTCTCTCGTTTCATGTTTCATATAACCTACCGTCCTGGCTCAAAGAACGGGAAACCAGATGCCTTGTCCCGCATGTTCAGTGATCCAGTTGTATCCTCGGAACCTGATACTATTTTACCAGCCAATAATTTTTTACTTCTTCAGGCGGATCTGATGTCACATATAAGAAAATATGTGGAAGACCAACCGCCTTCCAAGGACCTGGCTCTTCAACTAAGGGATGGCCTGTACTAAGAGGCCTATTTGTCAAAGAGGCAAATCTTTATCCCAGAACAGTTCAGAGTTGCCGTCCTAGGGCGATGTCATGATCATCCCCTAGCGGGTCACTTTGGGATTCACAAGACGGCTAATTCGATCTCCCGTAGATTCTGGTGGCCAAACTTAAAGAACGACTGCAAGAAATATGTAAGATCTTGTATTTCATGCCTTCGGAATAAGACAGACAGAGCCAGAACTTGGGGTCTACTTGAGCCCCTTCCTGTACCTGAGAAACCATGGAGCATGATCTCCATGGATTTTATAGTAGAACTTCCCCCATCTGAAGACTTCACTACCATTTTCGTTGTGGTTGTTCGTTTGACCAAAATGGCCCACTTTGTACCTCTGCAAGGAACTCCTTCTGCCCCGGAGACTGCCTCAACTTTTATCAAGGAGATTGTAAGGTTGCATGGCATCCCTGACAGCATAGTTTCTGATCGAGGGGTGCAGTTCACTTCTAGATTTTGGAGGGCCTTATGTGAAACTTTGAACATTGAACTCCGCCTCTCCACAGCTTATCACCCACAAACTAATAGACAGACTGAAAGGGTCAATCAAACCCTTGAACAGTACCTACGATGCTTTTCTTCTTTTGCACAGGATGACTGGCTATCACTTCTTCCACTCGCGGAATTTTCATACAATAATTCCACCCATTCGGCAACCAAACAGTCACCTTTTTTCGCCAATTCTGGATACCATCCTTCTTTCTTGCCTGAGCTGCCTATTGATTCTTCTGTACCTGCCGTACAAGACAGGTTGAACTTCCTTAACTCCAACTACCAATTACTGCAGGATACAATCTCCAAGACCCAGGCAGATAATAAAAAGTTCTTCGACAAGAAGAGAAGAGGCAATTTGAATCTTGAACCTGGAGATAAGGTCTGGCTTTCCACAGCGAACTTGAAACTAAGTTGCCCCTCGAGGAAGCTTGGCCCAAGATTTTTGGGGCCTTTTCCAGTACCTCGCTGCCCGTCTGCTACCGAACCCGGCCACCCTTGTGATCCTGCACCAGCCTCCTGCTTGGCTTAACGCTGTCTCCAGTGCCTGTGCTAGCTGTCCATCCTACCAGCTTTCCTGAGTCCAGTTCCTTACCAGATGCTCTGCCTGCATCTCCACGTCTGCAACTCAGCTGAAAAGTTCTGCACGCAACTACAGGCACTCGTGTAACTCCTCACCCTAGGTCTGTCCCATCCTCAGTGGGGCTTGGGTTGGAAATACAAGGGAGGCCGACCCCGTCATTCCAGACTCCTACCAGGTACGTGACAGTACCAGTCAGCCAGAGATGGAGTCTGGAAGGGAGGCCTCTCCACCGAAGGACATTTACCAAACTATTTCTGCGCTCTCAAATATTGTGCAGAAGTTACAAGAGCGGGTCACTTTGGGATTCACAAGACGGCTAATTTGATCTCCCGTACATTCTGGTGGACAAACTTGATGCACGACTGCAAGAAATATGTAAGATCTTGTATTTCATGCCTTCGGAATAAGACAGACAGAGCCAGAACTTGGGGTTTACTTGAGCCCCTTCCTGTACCTGAGAAACCATGGAGCATGATCTCCATGGATTTTATAGTAGAACTTCCCCCAGCTGAAGACTTCACTACCATTTTCGTTGTGGTTGATCGTTTGACCAAAATGGCCCACTTTGTACCTCTGCAAGGAACTCCTTCTGCCCCGGAGACTGCCTCAACTTTTATCAAGGAGATTGTAAGGTTGCATGGCATCCCTGACAGCATAGTTTCTGATCGAGGGGTGCAGTCCACTTCTAGATTTTGGAGGGCCTTATGTGAAACTTTGAACATTGAACTCCGCCTCTCCACAGCTTATCACCCACAAACTAATAGACAGACTGAAAGGGTCAATCAAACCCTTGAACAGTACCTACGATGCTTTTCTTCTTTTGCACAGGATGACTGGCTATCACTTCTTCCACTCGCGGAATTTTCATACAATAATTCCACCCATTCGGCAACCAAACAGTCACCTTTTTTCGCCAATTATGGATACCATCCTTCTTTCTTGCCTGAGCTGCCTATTGATTCTTCTGTACCTGCCGTACAAGACAGGTTGAACTTCCTTAACTCAAACTACCAATTACTGCAGGATACAATCTCCAAGACCCAGGCAGATAATAAAAAGTTCTTCGACAAGAAGAGAAGAGGCAATTTGAATCTTGAACCTTTTCCAGTACCTCGCTGCCCGTCTGCTACCGAACCCGGCCACCCTTGTGATCCTGCACCAGCCTCCTGCTTGGCTTAACGCTGTCTCCAGTGCCTGTGCTAGCTGTCCATCCTACCAGCTTTCCTGAGTCCAGTTCCTTACCAGATGCTCTGCCTGCATCTCCACGTCTGCAACTCAGCTGACAAGTTCTGCACGCAACTACAGGCACTCGTGTAACTCCTCACCCTAGGTCTGTCCCATCCTCAGTGGGGCTTGGGTTAGAGATACAAGGGAGGCCGACCTCGTCATTCCAGACTCCTACCAGGTACGTGACAGTACCAGTCAGCCAGAGATGGAGTCTGGAAGGGAGGCCTCTCCACCGAAGGACATTTACCAAACTATTTCTGCGCTCTCAAATATTGTGCAGAAGTTACAAGAGCGTGTCACTTTGGGATTCACAAGACGGCCAATTTGATCTCCCGTACATTCTGGTTGCCAAATTTGATGAACGACTGCAAGAAATATGTAAGATCTTGTATTTCATGAATTCGGAATAAGACAGACAGAGCCAGAACTTGGGGTCTACTTGAGCCCCTTCCTGTACCTGAGAAACCATGGAGCATGATCTCCATGGATTTTATAGTAGAACTTCCCCCATCTGAAGACTTCACTACCATTTTCGTTGTGGTTGATCGTTTGACCAAAATGGCCCACTTTGTACCTCTGCAAGGAACTCCTTCTGCCCCGGAGACTGCCTCAACTTTTATCAAGGAGATTGTAAGGTTGCATGGCATCCCTGACAGCATAGTTTCTGATCGAGGGGTGCAGTTCACTTCTAGATTTTGGAGGGCCTTATGTGAAACTTTGAACATTGAACTCCGCCTCTCCACAGCTTATCACCCACAAACTAATGGACAGACTGAAAGGGTCAATCAAACCCTTGAACAGTACCTACGATGCTTTTCTTCTTTTGCACAGGATGACTGGCTATCACTTCTCCCACTCGCGGAATTTTCATACAATAATTCCACCCATTCGGCAACCAGTCACCTTTTTTCGCCAATTACGGATACCATCCTTCTTTCTTGCCTGAGCTGCCTATTGATTCTTCTGTACCTGCCGTACAAGACAGGTTGAACTTCCTTAACTCCAACTACCAATTACTGCAGGATACAATCTCCAAGACCCAGGCAGATAATAAAAAGTTATTCGACAAGAAGAGAAGAGGCAATTTGAATCTTGAACCTGGAGATAAGGTCTGGCTTTCCACAGTGAACTTGAAACTAAGTTGCCCCTCGAGGAAGCTTGGCCCAAGATTTTTGGGGCCTTTTCCAGTACCTCGCTGCCCGTCTGCTACCGAACCCGGCCACCCTTGTGATCCTTGCACCAGCCTCCTGCTTGGCTTAACGCTGTCTCCAGTGCCTGTGCTAGCTGTCCATCCTACCAGCTTTCCTGAGTCCAGTTCCTTACCAGATGCTCTGCCTGCATCTCCACGTCTGCAACTCAGCTGACAAGTTCTGCACGCAACTACAGGCTCTCGTGTAACTCCTCACCCTAGGTCTGTCCCATCCTCAGTGGGGCTTGGGTTGGAGATACAAGGGAGGCCGACCTCGTCATTCCAGACTCCTACCAGGTACGTGACAGTACCAGTCAGCCAGAGATGGAGTCTGGAAGGGAGGCCTCTCCACCGAAGGACATTTACCAAACTATTTCTGCGCTCTCAAATATTGTGCAGAAGTTACAAGAGCGGGTCACTTTGGGATTCACAAGACGGCTAATTTGATCTCCCGTACATTCTAGTGGCCAAACTTGATGAACGACTGCAAGAAATATGTAAGATCTTGTATTTCATGCCTTCGGAATTAGACAGACAGAGCCAGAACTTGGGGTCTACTTGAGCCCCTTCCTGTACCTGAGAAACCATGGAGCATGATCTCCATGGATTTTATAGTAGAACTTCCCCATCTGAAGACTTTACTACCATTTTCGTTGTGGTTGATCGTTTGACCAAAATGGCCCACTTTGTACCTCTGCAAGGAACTCCTTCTGCCCCGGAGACTGCCTCAACTTTTATCAAGGAGATTGTAAGGTTGCATGGCATCCCTGACAGCATAGTTTCTGATCGATGGGTGCAGTTCACTTCTAGATTTTGGAGGGCCTTATGTGAAACTTTGAACATTGAACTCCGCCTCTCCACAGCTTATCACCCACAAACTAATGGACAGACTGAAAGGGTCAATCAAACCCTTGAACAGTACAGTACCTACGATGCTTTTCTTCTTTTGCACAGGATGACTGGCTATCACTTCTCCCACTCGCGGAATTTTCATACAATAATTCCACCCATTCGGTAACCAGTCACCTTTTTTCGCCAATTATGGATACCATCCTTCTTTCTTGCCTGAGCTGCCTATTGATTCTTCTGTACCTGCCGTACAAGACAGGTTGAACTTCTTTAACTCCAACTACCAATTACTGCAGGTCCTAGAACAGTTCAGAGTTGCCGTCCTAGGGCGATGTCATGATCATCCCCTAGCGGGTCACTTTGGGATTCACAAGACGGCTAATTTGATCTCCCGTACATTCTGGTGGCCAAACTTGATGAACGACTGCAAGAAATATGTAAGATCTTGTATTTCATGCCTTCGGAATAAGACAGACAGAGCCAGAACTTGGGGTCTACTTGAGCCCCTTCCTGTACCTGAGAAACCATGGAGCATGATCTCCATGGATTTTATAGTAGAACTTCCCCCATCTGAAGACTTCACTACCATTTTCGTTGTGGTTGATCGTTTGACCAAAATGGCCCACGTTGTACCTCTGCAAGGAACTCCTTCTGCCCCGGAGACTGCCTCAACTTTTATCAAGGAGATTGTAAGGTTGCATGGCATCCCTGACAGCATAGTTTCTGATCGAGGGGTGCAGTTCACTTCTAGATGTTGGAGGGCCTTATATGAAACTTTGAACATTGAACTCCGCCTCTCCACAGCTTATCACCCAAAAACTAATGGACAGACTGAAAGGGTCAATCAAACCCTTGAACAGTACCTACGATGCTTTTCTTCTTTTGCGCAGGATGACTGGCTATCACTTCTCCCACTCGCGGAAATTTCATACAATAATTCCACCCATTCGGCAACCAAACAGTCACCTTTTTTCGCCAATTATGGATACCATCCTTCTTTCTTGCCTGAGCTGCCTATTGATTCTTCTGTACCTGCCGTACAAGACAGGTTGAACTTCCTTAACTCAAACTACCAATTACTGCAGGATACAATCTCCAAGACCCAGGCAGATAATAAAAAGTTCTTCGACAAGAAGAGAAGAGGCAATTTGAATCTTGAACCTTTTCCAGTACCTCGCTGCCCGTCTGCTACCGAACCCGGCCTCCCTTGTGATCCTGCACCAGCCTCCTGCTTGGCTTAACGCTGTCTCCAGTGCCTGTGCTAGCTGTCCATCCTACCAGCTTTCCTGAGTCCAGTTCCTTACCAGATGCTCTGCCTGCATCTCCACGTCTGCAACTCAGCTGACAAGTTCTGCACGCAACTACAGGCACTCGTGTAACTCCTCACCCTAGGTCTGTCCCATCCTCAGTGGGGCTTGGGTTGGAGATACAAGGGAGGCCGACCTCGTCATTCCAGACTCCTACCAGGTACGTGACAGTACCAGTCAGCCAGAGATGGAGTCTGGAAGGGAGGCCTCTCCACCGAAGGACATTTACCAAACTATTTCTGCGCTCTCAAATATTGTGCAGAAGTTACAAGAGCGGGTCACTTTGGGATTCACAAGACGGCCAATTTGATCTCCCGTACATTCTGGTGGCCAAATTTGATGAACGACTGCAAGAAATATGTAAGATCTTGTATTTCATGCCTTCGGAATAAGACAGACAGAGCCAGAACTTGGGGTCTACTTGAGCCCCTTCCTGTACCTGAGAAACCATGGAGCATGATCTCCATGGATTTTATAGTAGAACTTCCCCCATCTGAAGACTTCACTACCATTTTCGTTGTGGTTGATCGTTTGACCAAAATGGCCCACTTTGTACCTCTGCAAGGAACTCCTTCTGCCCCGGAGACTGCCTCAACTTTTATCAAGGAGATTGTAATGTTGCATGGCATCCCTGAAAGCATAGTTTCTGATCTAGTGGTGCAGTTCACTTCTAGATTTTGGAGGGCCTTATGTGAAACTTTGAACATTGAACTCCGCCTCTCCACAGCTTATCACCCACAAACTAATGGACAGACTGAAAGGGTCAATCAAACCCTTGAACAGTACCTACGATGCTTTTCTTCTTTTGCACAGGATGACTGGCTATCACTTCTCCCACTCGTGGAATTTTCATACAATAATTCCAAAAATTCGGTAACCAAACAGTCACCTTTTTTCGCCAATTATGGATACCATCCTTCTTTCTTGCCTGAGCTGCCTATTGATTCTTCTGTACCTGCCGTACAAGACAGGTTGAACTTCCTTAACTCCAACTACCAATTACTGCAGGATACAATCTCCAAGACCCAGGCAGATAATAAAAAGTTCTTCGACAAGAAGAGAAGAGGCAATTTGAATCTAGAACCTTTTCCAGTACCTCGCTGCCCGTCTGCTACCGAACCCGGCCACCCTTGTGATCCTGCACCAGCCTCCTGCTTGGCTTAACGCTTTCTCCAGTGCCTGTGCTAGCTGTCCATCCTACCAGCTTTCCTGAGTCCAGTTCCTTACTAGATGCTCTGCCTGCATCTCCACGTCTGCAACTCAGCTGACAAGTTCTGCACGCAACTACAGGCACTCGTGTAACTCCTCACCCTAGGTCTGTCCCATTCTCAGTGGGGCTTGGGTTGGAGACACAAGGGAGGCCGACCTCGTCATTCCAGACTCCTACCAGGTACGTGACAGTACCAGTCAGCCAGAGATGGAGTCTGGAAGGGAGGCCTCTCCACCGAAGGACATTTACCAAACTATTTCTGCGCTCTCAAATATTGTGCAGAAGTTACAAGAGCGGGTCACTTTGGGATTCACAAGACGGCTAATTTGATCTCCCGTACATTCTGGTGGCCAAACTTGATGAACGACTGCAAGAAATATGTAAGATCTTGTATTTCATGCCTTCGGAATAAGACAGACAGAGCCAGAACTTGGGGTCTACTTGAGCCCCTTCCTGTACCTGAGAAACCATGGAGCATGATCTCCATGGATTTTATAGTAGAACTTCCCCCATCTGAAGACTTTACTACCATTTTTGTTGTGGTTGATCGTTTGACCAAAATGGCCCACTTTGTACCTCTGCAAGGAACTCATTCTGCCCCGGAGACTGCCTCAACTTTTATCAAGGAGATTGTAAGGTTGCATGGCATCCCTGACAGCATAGTTTCTGATCGAGGGGTGCAGTTCACTTCTAGATTTTGGAGGGCCTTATGTGAAACATTGAACATTGAACTCCGCCTCTCCACAGCTTATCACCCACAAACTAATGGACAGACTGAAAGGGTCAATCAAACCCTTGAACAGTACCTACGATGCTTTTCTTCTTTTGCACAGGATGACTGGCTATCACTTCTCCCACTCGCGGAATTTTCATACAATAATTCCACCCATTCGGTAACCAAACAGTCACCTTTTTTCGCCAATTATGGATACCATCCTTCTTTCTTGCCTGAGCTGCCTATTGATTCTTCTGTACCTGCCGTACAAGACAGGTTGAACTTCCTTAACTCCAACTACCAATTACTGCAGGTCCCAGAACAGTTCAGAGTTGCCGTCCTAGGGCGATGTCATGATCATCCCCTAGCGGGTCACTTTGGGATTCACAAGACGGCTAATTCGATCTCCCGTACATTCTGGTGGCCAAACTTGATGAACGACTGCAAGAAATATGTAAGATCTTGTATTTCATGCCTTCGGAATAAGACAGACAGAGCCAGAACTTGGGGTCTACTTGAGCCCCTTCCTGTACCTGAGAAACCATGGAGCATGATCTCCATGGATTTTATAGTAGAACTTCCCCCATCTGAAGACTTCACTACCATTTTCGTTGTGGTTGTTCGTTTGACCAAAATGGCCCACTTTGTACCTCTGCAAGGAACTCCTTCTGCCCCGGAGACTGCCTCAACTTTTATCAAGGAGATTGTAAGGTTGCATGGGATCCCTGACAGCATAGTTTCTGATCGAGGGGTGCAGTTCACTTCTAGATGTTGGAGGGCCTTATGTGAAACTTTGAACATTGAACTCCGCCTCTCCACAGCTTATCACCCACAAACTAATGGACAGACTGAAAGGGTCAATCAAACCCTTGAACAGTACCTACGATGCTTTTCTTCTTTTGCGCAGGATGACTGGCTATCACTTCTCCCACTCGCGGAATTTTCATACAATAATTCCACCCATTCGGCAACCAAACAGTCACCTTTTTTCGCCAATTATGGATACCATCCTTCTTTCTTGCCTGAGCTGCCTATTGATTCTTCTGTACCTGCCGTACAAGACAGGTTGAACTTCCTTAACTCAAACTACCAATTACTGCAGGATACAATCTCCAAGACCCAGGCAGATAATAAAAAGTTCTTCGACAAGAAGAGAAGAGGCAATTTGAATCTTGAACCTTTTCCAGTACCTCGCTGCCCGTCTGCTACCGAACCCGGCCACCCTTGTGATCCTTGCACCAGCCTCCTGACCCCTGACCACTGACCCCTTTTCCCAGCAAACTGCCGAATCCATGCTTGACAAATTACAGCAAGGGCCAAGGCCTGTTGAAGATTACGTAACTGACTTTCGTGTTTGGAGCGCAGATACCCAATGGAATCACTCTGCACTTCGTCACCAGTTCCGTCTAGGACTTTCTGACACCGTAAAAGATGAACTTGCCAGAGTGGGAATACCCGCGTCCCTGGAAGATCTGATAAATTTAACTATTCAGATCGATCGGCGGTTTCGAGAAAGGCAATCGGAAAAATCTAAAGAGACTCTTTCTGTGGTTTCAAGGCCAGCCGCCCCTGCTCCTCTACCTGTTCTCTCTATCACTTCTCCCACTCGCGGAATTTTCATACAATAATTCCACCCATTCGGTAACCAAACAGTCACCTTTTTTCGCCAATTATGGATACCATCCTTCTTTCTTGCCTGAGCTGCCTATTGATTCTTCTGTACCTGCCGTACAAGACAGGTTGAACTTCCTTAACTCCAACTACCAATTACTGCAGGGACGGTCACCTCATGCGGAAGTCGCTCTTCCATGCGACCAAGATTCTCTTGTAACTTCTGCACAATATTTGAGAGCGCAGAAATAGTTTGGTAAATGTCCTTCGGTGGAGAGGCCTCCCTTCCAGACTCCATCTCTGGCTGACTGGTACTGTCACGTACCTGGTAGGAGTCTGGAATGACGAGGTCGGCCTCCCTTGTATCTCCAACCCAAGCCCCACTGAGGATGGGACAGACCTAGGGTGAGGAGTTACACGAGTGCCTGTAGTTGCGTGCAGAACTTGTCAGCTGAGTTGCAGACGTGGAGATGCAGGCAGAGCATCTGGTAAGGAACTGGACTCAGGAAAGCTGGTAGGATGGACAGCTAGCACAGGCACTGGAGACAGCGTTAAGCCAAGCAGGAGGCTGGTGCAGGATCACAAGGGTGGCCGGGTTCGGTAGCAGACGGGCAGCGAGGTACAAGGCACAGGCAGGAGGGAGGTCAGATGGGAAGCCGAGATCAGGAACCAGTAATCAAGTATTCAAGTCCGGAAGCAAGGTCAAAGGGAAGCCAAGGTTCAGCAACAGGGATCAAGCCAGGTTTAAACAGAGTTCAGGTATCAGGGTACTTGCTGAAGACCAGTCAGCACTTGTCAGAAGTCAGAGCATCCTTTAAGTAGGCAGGCTGGTGCCAAAGGGAATTAGGAGCGTGCTCCTGCGCGCGCACGTTGCCCGTGCGCACGCGCATGCGCGAATTGCGCACACGCATGCGCAATGGTACTCCGGAAAGGCCGCTGCGTACTGGGGATGCGCGCGCCAGCATTCCGAGACTGTTGACGAATGCGCGCATGCGCAGACGGATTCCCGGCAGCTTCCTTACATTGCCCCCCTTAGGGGCAGACTCTGGATGCCCCTCATGACCTCTTTTTCCGGGTGGCGTAGAAAGAAAGCTCGTACCAGTCTTGGAGCATGCACATCAGAAGCTGGTTCCCAGGAACTTTCTTCCGGCCCGTAGCCTTTCCATTTAATGAGAAACTGTGTTTGGTTACCTCTCTTCCTACAGTCCAATACGGCCTCCACCTCAAATTCCTCATTCCCTTCGATAAGTAGCGGTGGAGGGGTTTCAGAAATCTGATTTGGGAAAGGATTTGGCACTGTAGGCTTCAACAAAGAAACATGGAATACTGGGTGGATTCTCAGGTTCTTGGGTAACACTAATTCGAATGCTACTGCATTAATCTTTCTCTTGACTGGAAAAGGCCCCAAAAATCTTGGGCCAAGCTTCCTCGAGGGGCAACTTAGTTTCAAGTTCGCTGTGGAAAGCCAGACCTTATCTCCAGGTTCAAGATTCAAATTGCCTCTTCTCTTCTTGTCGAATAACTTTTTATTATCTGCCTGTGTCTTGGAGATTGTATCCTGCAGTAATTGGTAGTTGGAGTTAAGGAAGTTCAACCTGTCTTGTACGGCAGGTACAGAAGAATCAATAGGCAGCTCAGGCAAGAAAGAAGGATGGTATCCATAATTGGCGAAAAAAGGTGACTGTTTGGTTGCCGAATGGGTGGAATTATTGTATGAAAATTCCGCGAGTGGGAGAAGTGATAGCCAGTCATCCTGTGCAAAAGAAGAAAAGCATCGTAGGTACTGTTCAAGGGTTTGATTGACCCTTTCAGTCTGTCCATTAGTTTGTGGGTGATAAACTGTGGAGAGGCGGAGTTCAATGTTCAAAGTTGCACATAAGGCCCTCCAAAATCTAGAAGTGAACTGCACCCCCCGATCAGAAACTATGCTGTCAGGGATGCCATGCAACCTTACAATCTCCTTGATAAAAGTTGAGGCAGTCTCCGGGGCAGAAGGAGTTCCTTGCAGAGGTACAAAGTGGGCCATTTTGGTCAAACGATCAACCACAACGAAAATGGTAGTGAAGTCTTCAGATGGGGGAAGTTCTACTATAAAATCCATGGAGATCATGCTCCATGGTTTCTCAGGTACAGGAAGGGGCTCAAGTAAACCCCAAGTTCTGGCTCTGTCTGTCTTATTCCGAAGGCATGAAATACAAGATCTTACATATTTCTTGCAGTCGTTCATCAAGTTTGGCCACCAGAATGTACGGGAGATCAAATTAGCCGTCTTGTGAATCCCAAAGTGACCCGCTAGGGGATGATCATGACATCGCCCTAGGACGGCAACTCTGAACTGTTCTGGGACCTGCAGTAATTGGTAGTTGGAGTTAAGGAAGTTCAACCTGTCTTGTACGGCAGGTACAGAAGAATCAATAGGCAGCTCAGGCAAGAAATAAGGATGGTATCCATAATTGGCGAAAAAAGGTGACTGTTTGGTTTCCGAATGGGTGGAATTATTGTATGAAAATTCCGCGAGTGGGAGAAGTGATAGCCAGTCATCCTGTGCAAAAGAAGAAAAGCATCGTAGGTACTGTTCAAGGGTTTGATTGACCCTTTCAGTCTGTCCATTAGTTTGTGGGTGATAAGCTGTGGAGAGGCGGAGTTCAATGTTCAAAGTTTCACATAAGGCCCTCCAAAATCTAGAAGTGAACTGCACCCCTCGATCAGAAACTATGCTGTCAGGGATGCCATGCAACCTTACAATCTCCTTGATAAAAGTTGAGGCAGTCTCCGGGGCAGAAGGAGTTCCTTGCAGAGGTACAAAGTGGGCCATTTTGGTCAAAAGATCAACCACAACGAAAATGGTAGTGAAGTCTTCAGATGGGGGAAATTCTACTATACAATCCATGGAGATCATGCTCCATGGTTTCTCAGGTACAGGAAGGGGCTCAAGTAGACCCCAAGTTCTGGCTCTGTCTGTCTTATTCCGAAGGCATGAAATACAAGATCTTACATATTTCTTGCAGTCGTTCATCAAGTTTGGCCACCAGAATGTACGGGAGATCAAATTAGCCGTCTTGTGAATCCCAAAGTGACCCGCTCTTGTAACTTCTGCACAATATTTGAGAGCGCAGAAATAGTTTGGTAAATGTCCTTCGGTGGAGAGGCCTCCCTTCCAGACTCCATCTCTGGCTGACTGGTACTGTCACGTACCTGGTAGGAGTCTGGAATGACGAGGTCGGCCTCCCTTGTATCTCCAACCCAAGCCCCACTGAGGATGGGACAGACCTAGGGTGAGGAGTTACACGAGTGCCTGTAGTTGCGTGCAGAACTTGTCAGCTGAGTTGCAGACGTGGAGATGCAGGCAGAGCATCTGGTAAGGAACTGGACTCAGGAAAGCTGGTAGGATGGACAGCTAGCACAGGCACTGGAGACAGCGTTAAGCCAAGCAGGAGGCTGGTGCAGGATCACAAGGGTGGCCGGGTTCGGTAGCAGACGGGCAGCGAGGTACTGGAAAAGGTTCAAGATTCAAATTGCCTCTTCTCTTCTTGTCGAAGAACTTTTTATTATCTGCCTGGGTCTTGGAGATTGTATCCTGCAGTAATTGGTAGTTTGAGTTAAGGAAGTTCAACCTGTCTTGTACGGCAGGTACAGAAGAATCAATAGGCAGCTCAGGCAAGAAAGAAGGATGGTATCCATAATTGGCGAAAAAAGGTGACTGTTTGGTTTCCGAATGGGTGGAATTATTGTATGAAAATTCCGCGAGTTGGAGAAGTGATAGCCAGTCATCCTGTGCAAAAGAAGAAAAGCATCGTAGGTACTGTTCAAGGGTTTGATTGACCCTTTCAGTCTGTCCATTAGTTTGTGGGTGATAAGCTGTGGAGAGGCGGAGTTCAATGTTCAAAGTTTCACATAAGGCCCTCCAAAATCTAGAAGTGAACTGCACCCCTCGATCAGAAACTATGCTGTCAGGGATGCCATGCAACCTTACAATCTCCTTGATAAAAGTTGAGGCAGTCTCCGGGGCAGAAGGAGTTCCTTGCAGAGGTACAAAGTGGGCCATTTTGGTCAAACGATCAACCACAACGAAAATGGTAGTGAAGTCTTCAGATGGGGGAAGTTCTACTATAAAATCCATGGAGATCATGCTCCATGGTTTCTCAGGTACAGGAAGGGGCTCAAGTAGACCCCAAGTTCTGGCTCTGTCTGTCTTATTCCGAATTCATGAAATACAAGATCTTACATATTTCTTGCAGTCGTTCATCAAATTTGGCAACCAGAATGTACGGGAGATCAAATTGGCCGTCTTGTGAATCCCAAAGTGACACGCTCTTGTAACTTCTGCACAATATTTGAGAGCGCAGAAATAGTTTGGTAAATGTCCTTCGGTGGAGAGGCCTCCCTTCCAGACTCCATCTCTGGCTGACTGGTACTGTCACGTACCTGGTAGGAGTCTGGAATGACGAGGTCGGCCTCCCTTGTATCTCTAACCCAAGCCCCACTGAGGATGGGACAGACCTAGGGTGAGGAGTTACACGAGTGCCTGTAGTTGCGTGCAGAACTTGTCAGCTGAGTTGCAGACGTGGAGATGCAGGCAGAGCATCTGGTAAGGAACTGGACTCAGGAAAGCTGGTAGGATGGACAGCTAGCACAGGCACTGGAGACAGCGTTAAGCCAAGCAGGAGGCTGGTGCAGGATCACAAGGGTGGCCGGGTTCGGTAGCAGACGGGCAGCGAGGTACTGGAAAAGGTTCAAGATTCAAATTGCCTCTTCTCTTCTTGTCGAAGAACTTTTTATTATCTGCCTGGGTCTTGGAGATTGTATCCTGCAGTAATTGGTAGTTTGAGTTAAGGAAGTTCAACCTGTCTTGTACGGCAGGTACAGAAGAATCAATAGGCAGCTCAGGCAAGAAAGAAGGATGGTATCCATAATTGGCGAAAAAAGGTGACTGTTTGGTTGCCGAATGGGTGGAATTATTGTATGAAAATTCCGCGAGTGGAAGAAGTGATAGCCAGTCATCCTGTGCAAAAGAAGAAAAGCATCGTAGGTACTGTTCAAGGGTTTGATTGACCCTTTCAGTCTGTCTATTAGTTTGTGGGTGATAAGCTGTGGAGAGGCGGAGTTCAATGTTCAAAGTTTCACATAAGGCCCTCCAAAATCTAGAAGTGGACTGCACCCCTCGATCAGAAACTATGCTGTCAGGGATGCCATGCAACCTTACAATCTCCTTGATAAAAGTTGAGGCAGTCTCCGGGGCAGAAGGAGTTCCTTGCAGAGGTACAAAGTGGGCCATTTTGGTCAAACGATCAACCACAACGAAAATGGTAGTGAAGTCTTCAGCTGGGGGAAGTTCTACTATAAAATCCATGGAGATCATGCTCCATGGTTTCTCAGGTACAGGAAGGGGCTCAAGTAAACCCCAAGTTCTGGCTCTGTCTGTCTTATTCCGAAGGCATGAAATACAAGATCTTACATATTTCTTGCAGTCGTGCATCAAGTTTGTCCACCAGAATGTACGGGAGATCAAATTAGCCGTCTTGTGAATCCCAAAGTGACCCGCTCTTGTAACTTCTGCACAATATTTGAGAGCGCAGAAATAGTTTGGTAAATGTCCTTCGGTGGAGAGGCCTCCCTTCCAGACTCCATCTCTGGCTGACTGGTACTGTCACGTACCTGGTAGGAGTCTGGAATGACGGGGTCGGCCTCCCTTGTATTTCCAACCCAAGCCCCACTGAGGATGGGACAGACCTAGGGTGAGGAGTTACACGAGTGCCTGTAGTTGCGTGCAGAACTTTTCAGCTGAGTTGCAGACGTGGAGATGCAGGCAGAGCATCTGGTAAGGAACTGGACTCAGGAAAGCTGGTAGGATGGACAGCTAGCACAGGCACTGGAGACAGCGTTAAGCCAAGCAGGAGGCTGGTGCAGGATCACAAGGGTGGCCGGGTTCGGTAGCAGACGGGCAGCGAGGTACTGGAAAAGGCCCCAAAAATCTTGGGCCAAGCTTCCTCGAGGGGCAACTTAGTTTCAAGTTCGCTGTGGAAAGCCAGACCTTATCTCCAGGTTCAAGATTCAAATTGCCTCTTCTCTTCGTGTCGAAGAACTTTTTATTATCTGCCTGGGTCTTGGAGATTGTATCCTGCAGTAATTGGTAGTTGGAGTTAAGGAAGTTCAACCTGTCTTGTACGGCAGGTACAGAAGAATCAATAGGCAGCTCAGGCAAGAAAGAAGGATGGTATCCAGAATTGGCGAAAAAAGGTGACTGTTTGGTTGCCGAATGGGTGGAATTATTGTATGAAAATTCCGCGAGTGGAAGAAGTGATAGCCAGTCATCCTGTGCAAAAGAAGAAAAGCATCGTAGGTACTGTTCAAGGGTTTGATTGACCCTTTCAGTCTGTCTATTAGTTTGTGGGTGATAAGCTGTGGAGAGGCGGAGTTCAATGTTCAAAGTTTCACATAAGGCCCTCCAAAATCTAGAAGTGAACTGCACCCCTCGATCAGAAACTATGCTGTCAGGGATGCCATGCAACCTTACAATCTCCTTGATAAAAGTTGAGGCAGTCTCCGGGGCAGAAGGAGTTCCTTGCAGAGGTACAAAGTGGGCCATTTTGGTCAAACGAACAACCACAACGAAAATGGTAGTGAAGTCTTCAGATGGGGGAAGTTCTACTATAAAATCCATGGAGATCATGCTCCATGGTTTCTCAGGTACAGGAAGGGGCTCAAGTAGACCCCAAGTTCTGGCTCTGTCTGTCTTATTCCGAAGGCATGAAATACAAGATCTTACATATTTCTTGCAGTCGTTCTTTAAGTTTGGCCACCAGAATCTACGGGAGATCGAATTAGCCGTCTTGTGAATCCCAAAGTGACCCGCTAGGGGATGATCATGACATCGCCCTAGGACGGCAACTCTGAACTGTTCTGGGATAAAGATTTGCCTCTTTGACAAATAGGCCTCTTAGTACAGGCCATCCCTTAGTTGAAGAGCCAGGTCCTTGGAAGGCGGTTGGTCTTCCACATATTTTCTTATATGTGACATCAGATCCGCCTGAAGAAGTAAAAAATTATTGGCTGTAAAATAGTATCAGGTTCCGAGGATACAACTGGATCACTGAACATGCGGGACAAGGCATCTGGTTTCCCGTTCTTTGAGCCAGGACGGTAGGTTATATGAAACATGAAACGAGAGAAAAAAAGTGCCCATCTTGCCTGCCGAGGTCTTAGGCGTTTAGCTGTCTTCAAATACTCAAGATTCTTGTGATCTGTGAAGATAAGAATTGGGTGAGAAGCTCCCTCCAAAAGGTAACGCCATTCTTCAAGAGCGGCCTTGATAGCCAGTAGCTCTCGGTCACCAACATCATAATTCCTTTCGGAAGGATTTAATTTTTTAGAGAAGAAGGCCACAGGGTGGAGCAATGATTTGGGCCCTTGGCGTTGGGAAATAATAGCCTCAACTGCATTTTCCGAGGCGTCTACCTCCAAAACATAAGCTAAGGAGGGATCGGGATGTTTCAAGATGGGAGCTGAGGTGAATAAGGCTTTCAACTGTTCAAACGCTGTCTGAGCCTCTGGGGTCCATCGAAAGGGAACATGCTGTTTCGTTAGCTGAGTAATGGGAGTGATGATGCCAGAAAAGTCCTTAATAAATGTTCTATAAAAGTTAGCAAACCCCACGAACCTCTGTACAGCTTTTCTGTCAGTAGGAGCAGACCATTCCAAGACAGAAGCGACTTTCTAAGGGTCCATGGAGATTCCTTCGGCGGAGATGACAAGCCCTAGGAAATGCACAACTTGCTTTTCAAAGTCGCATTTTTCAGCCTTTGCGTAAAGTCAGTGTTCCCCGCAATCGAGCTAATACCTTTTTTACATGAGTCCGATGGGATTCTAAAGTTTCAGAGAATACAAGGATGTCATCCAGATACACGATGACGAATAAATCAAGAAAGTCCCGAAAAAATCGTTTACCAGATGCTGGAATGTGGCTGGAGCATTGCAGAGCCCGAATGGCATGACTAAATACTCAAAGTGGCCAAAACGTGTCCGGAAGGCCGTCTTCCATTCGTCTCCCTCCCTGATTCTGACAAGATTATAGGCACCCCTCAAGTCCAGTTTGGAGAACACTCGTGCCCCTCGCAGCCTCTGGAATAGTTCGGGAATCAGAGGAAGAGGGTACCGATTCTTGACAGTGACCCTGTTAAGGTCACGATAGTCCACACAGGGCCTCAAGGTGTGGTCTTTTTTCTCAACGAAGAAAATACCGGCTCCTGCTGGTGAAGTGGAAGGCCGAATGAACTGCTTTTCAAGGCTCTCGTCGATATAGGTACGCAGGGCTTCCAATTCAGGCTCAGAGAGAGGGTAAATCCGACCAAACGGGATCTCGGCTCCCGGTAGAAGTTCAATGGGGCAATCGTAAGTTCTATGAGGTGGAAGAGTGTCTGCACCCTTTTTATTAAAGACGTCCAGAAATTCGTGATAAGCAACCGGGATCAGTTTAGAGGCTTCATGGTCAGGGTGGATACCCAGGAGGTGCGTGGAGTTGACAGTTCCTCCCAAGAGGCAGTGCGTCTGGCAGTAGTTGGACGAAAAAGAGATATCTCCGGTAAGCCAGTCAACGTGAGGGTTGTGTGCCTTCAACCATGGAATGCCGAGGATAACGGGAAACATGGGAGAAGCTATGACATCCAAACGGAGGAGTTCGCTATGGCCTGAAGAAGTCTGGCAGAGAATACAATAATTCCACCCATTCGGCAACCAAACAGTCACCTTTTTTCGCCAATTATGGATACCATCCTTCTTTCTTGCCTGAGCTGCCTATTGATTCTTCTGTACCTGCCGTACAAGACAGGTTGAACTTCCTTAACTCCAACTACCAATTACTGCAGGATACAATCTCCAAGACCCAGGCAGATAATAAAAAGTTCTTCGACAAGAAGAGAAGAGGCAATTTGAATCTTGAACCTTTTCCAGTACCTCGCTGCCCGTCTGCTACCGAACCCGGCCACCCTTGTGATCCTGCACCAGCCTCCTGCTTGGCTTAACGCTGTCTCCAGTGCCTGTGCTAGCTGTCCATCCTACCAGCTTTCCTGAGTCCAGTTCCTTACCAGATGCTCTGCCTGCATCTCCACGTCTGCAACTCAGCTGACAAGTTCTGCACGCAACTACAGGCACTCGTGTAACTCCTCACCCTAGGTCTGTCCCATCCTCAGTGGGGCTTGGGTTGGAGATACAAGGGAGGCCGACCTCGTCATTCCAGACTCCTACCAGGTACGTGACAGTACCAGTCAGCCAGAGATGGAGTCTGGAAGGGAGGCCTCTCCACCGAAGGACATTTACCAAACTATTTCTGCGCTCTCAAATATTGTGCAGAAGTTACAAGAGCGGGTCACTTTGGGATTCACAAGACGGCTAATTTGATCTCCCGTACATTCTAGTGGCCAGCTTATCACCCACAAACTAATGGACAGACTGAAAGGGTCAATCAAACCCTTGAACAGTACCTACGATGCTTTTCTTCTTTTGCGCAGGATGACTGGCTATCACTTCTCCCACTCGCGGAATTTTCATACAATAATTCCACCCATTCGGCAACCAAACAGTCACCTTTTTTCGTCAATTATGGATACCATCCTTCTTTCTCGCCTGAGCTGCCTATTGATTCTTCTGTACCTGCCGTACAAGACAGGTTGAACTTCCTTAACTCCAACTACCAATTACTGCAGGATACAATCTCCAAGACCCAGGCAGATAATAAAAAGTTCTTCGACAAGAAGAGAAGAGGCAATTTGAATCTTGAACCTTTTCCAGTACCTCGCTGCCCGTCTGCTACCGAACCCGGCCACCCTTGTGATCCTGCACCAGCCTCCTGACCCCTGACCACTGACCCCTTTTCCCAGCAAACTGCCGAATCCATGCTTGACAAATTACAGCAAGGGCCAAGGCCTGTTGAAGATTACGTAACTGACTTTCATGTTTGGAGCGCAGATACCCAATGGAATCACTCTGCACTTCGTCACCAGTTCCGTCTAGGACTTTCTGACACCGTAAAAGATGAACTTGCCAGAGTGGGAATACCCGCGTCCCTGGAAGATCTGATAAATTTAACTATTCAGATCGATCGGCGGTTTCGAGAAAGGCAATCGGAAAAATCTAAAGGGACTCTTTCTGTGGTTTCAAGGCC